>CM028688.1:20829280-20950765 GCA_016771965.1 Brassica carinata
ATGAGACAAACCTGAAAAATTCATATAAAGTTTGGTGTTTTCAAGTCAAAGAGATTAGAGTGAGTTTGTAGAGTTTTAGTTTGAGAAAAAGTAAGAACTTTATACAATGTAAAGTTACCAAATGAAGAAAAATCGACATAAAAACTTACCAAACGCCAGATCTGTTATGAAAGGGAGAGACATGGGAGAAGACTCACGTAAGACTCCAGAAGTCTTTGATTTTAGACGACTAACAGAAGTCGTCGACGCCTCGACGCCTTCCGATATGAAAACGCATATCCAAATTCAAATTTGAAAAACATGCATATCCAAAACGCTCAAATGGCTTAAAACAGAAAATGAGTGAAAGATTAGGTAAATCTACTTTTATAAAACACACAAAATACATATCTAAAATTGATAGATCTACCTTTAAATGAGTGGAAGATGAGAATCATGTGATGAAAACCTCACGAAAAACAAGATAAACTAGTGAGAAAGACATGAGACAAAAACAATAAATTGATATAAAGCTTAGTGTTTATAAGTTCAAAGAGATTGAGAGAGGTTGAAGAGTTTTAGAATGACGAACATTACATTTTTGTTCATACCATTTGAGAGAAGCGAGAGAAAGTAAGTCGTCGGTTTAAATTATTTAAACAGAAAAATAATTTTTAAAATTTAGGCGAAATATTTGGACGACTTACATGTAAGTCGTCCGGTTTAAATTATTCACGGACGACTTACAAGTTAGTTGTCTGACCCTAAACATAACCTCTAAACTTAATTAACTAACTAAACACTTCATAAAATCAAATTAAACTTCAAAAGTGTTTAGTATACACAAAAATAAACACTTATAGGTAAAAATTAAATTTTTAAAATAACATTCAAGCTTTCCAAAATCTAACCCTAAGAATACATACAATACTACAACATATGTTGTCAAACCATAAAACCAAAGAATATCATGATTAACTACTTTCACTCATCTATGCTAAAAACTATTCAATTTTATTATATCTTAATTTACATTACTTAAAAATGTTTATAATTACATAATTTTAATTTTTCATTTGTTAAATTTTTCTTTTTAAATTTATAAATTATTTTTAAGATCAACTACACCAGTCGACTTCCAACATCTCAGACGACTTATTGGGGCTATATTCGTAAAAATGGCTTAAGGTAATTTCATAAGGCTTTTAGGTTAGTTTTGTATTTGATTCAAGTTTGGATATACTTTTGCGATCAAAGTCAAATTTTGAGTCATATTTGGCAAATCTCCCTTAAAATGATCCACAATTTTTTTTTACCCTCCCGATAAATTCATCCATGTCTGTTGCTCATTTCTTCATCGACGCTAATTCAGTCATTCGGCCAGTTCATGATATTTATCCATTCTCTTGAAAGCATTTTAGAGCTCTCTGAAGAACATTGTTCCTTGCTTTCACCATAAATAACTCACCAAACGACATATTAGATTGATACCTAACTCACCAAGCGACATCTCCTATAATCCCTATATATTATTTGAGAAGCATTATAACTTCTTTTTGTAGGACATGTCATCACTACGATGATTCTTATAATCATTAGAGAAATATGTTGGTCCATCTAATTATATAATAAGTTTTTTATTAAACTAACAATAAATTCATCATTAATTTACTTTATTATTTCTTTAAATAAAATTTATGGAATTGCCTAATATGGCTAAAGTATATATGGCAATTAATGATTTTGAATAATAAAGATTTGATAAAATAATAGTGTATCTTCTATCATATTTGTTTAATTTTAAACTATTAAATAAATTAAACAACCACAATAACCATATAATAAAAATTTAGATTTTTATGTATATGTTATATTTTGAATTTTATTATAATTTAGATTTTTATGTATATGTTATATTTTGAATTTTACAAACGGCTATAAATTACTAAACTGTTAAGAGTCTCACATTCAAATTTTATGATCCATGGTTTAAAAATTTTGTTATGACAAAATACAAATGATTACAAAAATTATATAAGTAAAAAGTCTAATTTAATTAATTATTAAGATTAATATATATATATCATTTTAAATTAAACTATAAACCATATAAAATACAATATTTTAGTTTCAAAATTTACTTTGAACAATTTTTTTGATAAAAGTTTTGAGCGATCATTGACAACTTATTTTTTAAATTATAAATTAATAAAACTATTAATCCCACAATAAAAATTTTGTTATCAGTAATTTAAATTTTTTCTATAAAAGATATAAATGATCAAAAACTATATGAGTAGAAATCATCATTTAATAGATATTAATATTAAAAATATACTAAAATATATTATCTATGTTAGTATCATTTAAATTTAATTACATATCCTATCAAATATAAAAAAAATATTTTTTGGATTAATAAAATTAATTTATATGTTCTCACCAATTTAATTATATATTTAATAGTTACTGAACTTTAATTATTTAATATATATTAATTATTTCATAATATGTAAAAATATTTAATACATAAAATAATTTATATATATAATGTTGATTCACAGCTGTAGTCTTAACCTAGAATATATATTATTTGAGAAGCATTATAACTTCTTTTTGTAGGACATGTCATCACTAGAATGATTCTAGAATCATTAGAGAAATATGTTGGTCCATCTAATTATATAATAAGTTTTTATTAAACTAACAATAAATTTATCATTAATGTACTTTATTATTTCCTTAAATAAAATTTACGGAATTGCCTAATGTGGCTAAAGTATATATGGCAATTAATGATTTTGAATAATAAAGATTTGATAAAAAATAGTGTATCTTCTATCATATATTCATATTTGTTTAATTTTAAACTATTAAATAAATTAAACAACCACAATAACCATATAATAAAAATTTAGATTTTTATGTATATGTTATATTTTGAATTTTACAAACGGCTATAAATTATTAAAACTGTTAAAAATCTCACATTCAAATTTTATGATCCATGGTTTAAAATTTTTGTTATGACAAAATACAAATGATTACACAAATTATATAAGTAAAAAGACTAATTTAATTAGTTATTAAGATTAATATATATATCGTTTTAAATTAAACTATAAACCATATAGAATACAATATTTTAGTTTCAAAATTTACTTTGAACAATTTTTTTGATAAAAGTTTTGAACGATCATTGACAACTTATTTTTTTAAATTATAAATTAATAAAACTATTAATCCCACAATGAAAATTTTGTTATCAGTAATTTAAATTTTTTCTATAAAAGATACAAATGATCAAAAACTATATGAGTAGAAATAAAAGAGTAGACATTAATATTAAAATATACTAAAATATATTATCTATGTTAGTATCATTTAAATTTAATAACATATCCTATCAAATATAAAAAAAAAATATTTTTTGGATTAATAAAATTGATTTATATGTTCGCACTAATTTAATTATATATTTAATAGTTACTGACTTTTAATTATTTAATATATATTTATGATTTCATAATATGTAAAAATATTTAATACATAAAATAATATATATATATATATAATGTTGATCTTAACCTAGTATTAAATTATTCTACTTGTTTGGCTCAGCTCACAATGAACTATTTCAAATGAACTATTTTCATATTTTATGTTTTCTGACTCTTCCGACTATGATTCCCAGAACGTCCTCGGATACCACACTAAAATTCATGATCCCCTAACCATACTCTGGAAAATTCATGTTTCTCACTAGCATTGAGCCCACCTTCTAGAAGAACATCACGGATCTCCCATTTATCCTACAATAGTTTTTTTTTTTTTTGAACACATCCTACAATAGTTTAAGAACACGATTGTGTACCCAAACCTATACTATCCATTGTCTTGTAAGAACAATCAATATTCAATTTTTGGTTAGTTAGTTGGTTTGGTTTGACTCAGCTCCGCCTTTCGTGTGACTTATTAAAGAGGAAACCATGAAAAGATTGTTGATCTCAACCATATTTTACGACAAATTGAATTCTTAGTTCGAACGAAGTACGAACGCATATAGGACCGAGGAAAGGAAAACTTATAGAATATGATCTGTTACCGTAGGTTTTAGACTCTGCTTTGGTAATTTAATTATATGTCGATGAATAATAGTTTTATGTCACAGTAGATCATTTTTGATTTAGCAAACACTATACATTATTTTTGGCGCAAAAATCTCTGAAGCTTGATCTAGAAAGTTATGCAGGTTTTAAAACAGTTTAATGAAAATAAATCAAGAGTTGATCCAAATGGTCCCCATATGCCAACGGCTCCTTTGGACCCTCCACGCCTTCATAAATTCCAACGCTAATAAACTTTCAAAAGATACATTTTTATTATCCCAAGTGAACGCTTTCTGCATTCCCAACGCCTTTAGAAGCTTCCTCGAGACACTCAACTTAACTACTTGTCTTCATCTCGAATCTGTCTTTCCTTAACTTTTACACTCTGTTTTGTATTCTTTCCTTTTTCTCCGACACGTTTCCAAGTTTAGAGGATAAACACAAAACAGTTCAATGACTGACTCGCAGTTCTGTTCTTTTACTGGTCATTCTAAAAATAGAAAAACAAACACACAGTTGCACTGAAATTCTGTTTCTTCATCGTTACCTTTGTCTTAACACCACTCGTTACTCTGGTTTTAGCTGAAACAGAGAGAGAAAATTAGTACCTTCAGTTAGTTACAAAACCAACTTTTCTTCCTTCTTTCTTCTTCTTTTTTGGTTAAATGATATATATACTTCTTGAAAATATTGATTAAAATTTACATTACTGAAAGAGCTTGTTATTATAGGTGAACAGATGGCTATCGACTTTGACCATTTCATTTGGAGGTTCGAGACAAACACAAGCTGACGATCATTTTTGTTTTTCATCTTATACGAGATTCTAATCAACTAACAAGAAAATTCAAACAAAAGAAAAGGAAAAGGGGTGAAGAAAAAGGAGAACGAGAACAAATTATTTACGGAAAATTAGCCACAAAAGACAAAGAGTCTCTTCCAAATTCATGACAAGATTTATCAATGTCATGTTCCTATTTGGACACTTTCATATCACTTGTCAAAAGATTTGTTTGATCTTCCCGAGTATACTCCTAAATTAGGTAGTAAATCAATTTCATAATAAGAGGAAGAGTTTACTATATTTATATTATACATGATTACTTTACAAAACATTTTGATATGAACTAAAAGTTTTGAGTTACTTAAACAAACACTGTGTCATAATATTTCGCAAGAAATAGTACTTGTGACAGAATTAAATTGAAGTCTATAATAGAATTACTTAACGTTTTCTTAGAAACTAAATATTTATTCTGTTCACTTAAACAACTGTGTTTATTAATCTATACTGAATCCCTTTTATTTAAAAGGTTGTGACTTCTCAGATGGTGACGTGGTGGTGGCTAATGAATGAGAGATCTTTGGCATTGCAAGGTGAATGAAAAAAGCGTGTCGGTAGCCCTATGCATTCACTTAAGAAAAACTTGACGAGAACAATGGCATCTCTGGCTGATAGTGGTTATGGTGTTGGTGCATGAAACCTCTCTGAAGCCAAAGCAATTACACTCCTGCTTCATCATATCATTTGTAACATAAAGTTTTGCTTTCCAACAATTGAGTCCTATACTTGTCACATCGATATATTGTAGGGTGCCATCACATTTCAATATTTAGTCAGTAATTGACATAAGAAAGGATGAGAAATAACATTAACTCCACTTGTTGGTCGTTGAGACGCATGTCTGGAACGCTCTCTACTGAATTGTTTGGTAACCAATTGCACAATGTTCACTAAAACTTCTGTGTAATTTTTATCAATCGATGAATTCGTTTCAGGATAAAGTGCTCCCCCTAATATCACTGGTCCAACGGCATTTCTTGATCCATTGTCAATCCACAGGTACATCTTTTCATATACTACTAATTTAATTGTTAGATCACTGTTGAATATTTATATTTTCACATGACGGTCAAACTATGATAAATTTGAAATTGATCTGTCGGTGCAACCCTGTCGATTTCTTTTATTTTATAGTCATGGCCTTCATGTCAGATGTTAAGTATATGCCTTATTTCCCTCTTTAATGTGCATCGTGAAATGATCTACAGTTTTCCTCCATGCTTATATAAATAATACTACTCATTATTTTGGGCATTTTCCGCCCTCTTGAGTAGAAAAATTCATCCATCTTCAAGTCTATTGCTCCTTTCTTCATCGACATTAATTCAGTCATTTGGTCAATTCATGATATTCATCCTTCTCTTGAAAGCATTTTAGAGCTCTTGAAAGACTATCGTTCCTTGCTTTCACCATAAATAACTCACCAAACGACATATTAGATTGATACCTAACTCACCAAGCGACATATTAAATTATTCTACTTGTTTGGCTCAGCTCACAATGAACTATTTCAAATGAACTATTTCATATTTTATGTTTTATGACTCTTCCGACTATGATTCCCAGAACGTCTTCAGATAACAACACTAGAGTTCATGATCCCCTAACCATACTCTGTAAAGTTCATGTTGCTCAGTAGCATTGAGCCCACCTTCTAGAAGGACATCACCGATCACCCATTTATCCTACTATAGTTTAAGAACACACGATTGTGTACCCAAACCTATACTATCCATTGTCTTGTAAGAACAATCAATATTCAATTTTTGGTTAGTTAGTTGGTTTGGTTTGACTCAGCTCCCGCCTTTCGTGTGACTTATTAAAGAGGAAACCATGAAAAGATTGTTGATCTCAACCATATTTTACGACAAATTGAATTCTTAGTTCGAACGAAGTACGAACGCATATAGGACCGAGGAAAGGAAAACTTATAGAATATGATCTGTTACCGTAGGTTTTAGACTCTGCTTTGGTAATTTAATTATATGTCGATGAATAATAGTTTTATGTCACAGTAGATCATTTTTGATTTAGCAAACACTATACATTATTTTTGGCGCAAAAAAATCTCTGAAGCTTGATCTAGAAAGTTATGCAGGTTTTTAAAAACAGTTTAATGAAAATAAATCAAGAGTTGATCCAAATGGTCCCCATATGCCAACGGCTCCTTTGGACCCTCCACGCCTTCATAAATTCCAACGCTAATAAACTTTCAAAAGATACATTTTTATTATCCCAAGTGAACGCTTTCTGCATTCCCAACGCCTTTAGAAGCTTCCTCGAGACACTCAACTTAACTACTTGTCTTCATCTCGAATCTGTCTTTCCTTAACTTTTACACTCTGTTTTGTATTCTTTCCTTTTTCTCCGACACGTTTCCAAGTTTAGAGGATAAACACAAAACAGTTCAATGACTGACTCGCAGTTCTGTTCTTTTACTGGTCATTCTAAAAATAGAAAAACAAACACACAGTTGCACTGAAATTCTGTTTCTTCATCGTTACCTTTGTCTTAACACCACTCGTTACTCTGGTTTTAGCTGAAACAGAGAGAGAAAATTAGTACCTTCAGTTAGTTACAAAACCAACTTTTCTTCCTTCTTTCTTCTTCTTTTTTGGTTAAATGATATATATACTTCTTGAAAATATTGATTAAAATTTACATTACTGAAAGAGCTTGTTATTATAGGTGAACAGATGGCTATCGACTTTGACCATTTCATTTGGAGGTTCCGAGACAAACACAAGCTGACGATCATTTTTTGTTTTTTCATCTTATACGAGATTCTAATCAACTAACAAGAAAATTCAAACAAAAGAAAAGGAAAAGGGGTGAAGAAAAAGGAGAACGAGAACAAATTATTTACGGAAAATTAGCCACAAAAGACAAAGAGTCTCTTCCAAATTCATGACAAGATTTATCAATGTCATGTTCCTATTTGGACACTTTCATATCACTTGTCAAAAGATTTGTTTGATCTTCCCGAGTATACTCTCCTAAATTAGGTAGTAAATCAATTTCATAATAAGAGGAAGAGTTTACTATATTTATATTATACATGATTACTTTACAAAACATTTTGATATGAACTAAAAAGTTTTGAGTTACTTAAACAAACACTGTGTCATAATATTTCGGAAGTAGAAAATGAAGTAGGGTTGGAGTTACCGTTACAACAAACACTGTGTCATAATATTTCGCAAGAAATAGTACTTGTGACAGAATTAAATTGAAGTCTATAATAGAATTACTTAACGTTTTCTTAGAAACTAAATATTTATTCTGTTCACTTAAACAACTGTGTTTATTAATCTATACTGAATCCCTTTTATTTAAAAGGTTGTGACTTCTCAGATGGTGACGTGGTGGTGGCTAATGAATGAGAGATCTTTGGCATTGCAAGGTGAATGAAAAAAGCGTGTCGGTAGCCCTATGCATTCACTTAAGAAAAACTTGACGAGAACAATGGCATCTCTGGCTGATAGTGGTTATGGTGTTGGTGCATGAAACCTCTCTGAAGCCAAAGCAATTACACTCCTGCTTCATCATATCATTTGTAACATAAAGTTTTGCTTTCCAACAATTGAGTCCTATACTTGTCACATCGATATATTGTAGGGTGCCATCACATTTCAATATTTAGTCAGTAATTGACATAAGAAAGGATGAGAAATAACATTAACTCCACTTGTTGGTCGTTGAGACGCATGTCTGGAACGCTCTCTACTGAATTGTTTGGTAACCAATTGCACAATGTTCACTAAAACTTCTGTGTAATTTTTATCAATCGATGAATTCGTTTCAGGATAAAGTGCTCCCCCTAATATCACTGGTCCAACGGCATTTCTTGATCCATTGTCAATCCACAGGTACATCTTTTCATATACTACTAATTTAATTGTTAGATCACTGTTGAATATTTATATTTTCACATGACGGTCAAACTATGATAAATTTGAAATTGATCTGTCGGTGCAACCCTGTCGATTTCTTTTATTTTATAGTCATGGCCTTCATGTCAGATGTTAAGTATATGCCTTATTTCCCTCTTTAATGTGCATCGTGAAATGATCTACAGTTTTCCTCCATGCTTATATAAATAATACTACTCATTATTTTGGGCATTTTCCGCCCTCTTGAGTAGAAAAATTCATCCATCTTCAAGTCTATTGCTCCTTTCTTCATCGACATTAATTCAGTCATTTGGTCAATTCATGATATTCATCCTTCTCTTGAAAGCATTTTAGAGCTCTTGAAAGACTATCGTTCCTTGCTTTCACCATAAATAACTCACCAAACGACATATTAGATTGATACCTAACTCACCAAGCGACATATTAAATTATTCTACTTGTTTGGCCAGCTCCAAACGAACTATTTCATATTTTATGTTTTATGACTCTTCCGACTATGATTCCCAGAACGTCCTCGGATACCACACTAAAATTCATGATCCCCTAACCATACTCTGGAAAATTCATGTTTCTCACTAGCATTGAGCCCACCTTCTAGAAGAACATCACGGATCTCCCATTTATCCTACAATAGTTTTTTTTTTTTTTGAACACATCCTACAATAGTTTAAGAACACGATTGTGTACCCAAACCTATACTATCCATTGTCTTGTAAGAACAATCAATATTCAATTTTTGGTTAGTTAGTTGGTTTGGTTTGACTCAGCTCCCGCCTTTCGTGTGACTTATTAAAGAGGAAACCATGAAAAGATTGTTGATCTCAACCATATTTTACGACAAATTGAATTCTTAGTTCGAACGAAGTACGAACGCATATAGGACCGAGGAAAGGAAAACTTATAGAATATGATCTGTTACCGTAGGTTTTAGACTCTGCTTTGGTAATTTAATTATATATTTAATAGTTACTGACTTTTAATTATTTAATATATATTTATGATTTCATAATATGTAAAAATATTTAATACATAAAATAATATATATATATAATGTTGATCTTAACCTAGTATTAAATTATTCTACTTGTTTGGCTCAGCTCACAATGAACTATTTCAAATGAACTATTTCATATTTTATGTTTTATGACTCTTCCGACTATGATTCCCAGAACGTCCTCGGATACCACACTAAAATTCATGATCCCCTAACCATACTCTGGAAAATTCATGTTTCTCACTAGCATTGAGCCCACCTTCTAGAAGAACATCACGGATCTCCCATTTATCCTACAATAGTTTTTTTTTTTTTGAACACATCCTACAATAGTTTTTTTTTTTTTGAACACATCCTACAATAGTTTTTTTTTTTTTGAACACATCCTACAATAGTTTTTTTTTTTTTGAACACATCCTACAATAGTTTAAGAACACGATTGTGTACCCAAACCTATACTATCCATTGTCTTGTAAGAACAATCAATATTCAATTTTTGGTTAGTTAGTTGGTTTGGTTTGACTCAGCTCCCGCCTTTCGTGTGACTTATTAAAGAGGAAACCATGAAAAGATTGTTGATCTCAACCATATTTTACGACAAATTGAATTCTTAGTTCGAACGAAGTACGAACGCATATAGGACCGAGGAAAGGAAAACTTATAGAATATGATCTGTTACCGTAGGTTTTAGACTCTGCTTTGGTAATTTAATTATATATTTAATAGTTACTGACTTTTAATTATTTAATATATATTTATGATTTCATAATATGTAAAAATATTTAATACATAAAATAATATATATATATATATATATATATATATATATATATATATATATATATATATATATATATATATATATATATATATATATATATATATATATATATATATATATAATGTTGATCTTAACCTAGTATTAAATTATTCTACTTGTTTGGCCAGCTCCAAACGAACTATTTCATATTTTATGTTTTCTGACTCTTCCGACTATGATTCCCAGAACGTCCTCGGATACCACACTAAAATTCATGATCCCCTAACCATACTCTGGAAAATTCATGTTTCTCACTAGCATTGAGCCCACCTTCTAGAAGAACATCACGGATCTCCCATTTATCCTACAATAGTTTTTTTTTTTTTGAACACATCCTACAATAGTTTAAGAACACGATTGTGTACCCAAACCTATACTATCCATTGTCTTGTAAGAACAATCAATATTCAATTTTTGGTTAGTTAGTTGGTTTGGTTTGACTCAGCTCCCGCCTTTCGTGTGACTTATTAAAGAGGAAACCATGAAAAGATTGTTGATCTCAACCATATTTTACGACAAATTGAATTCTTAGTTCGAACGAAGTACGAACGCATATAGGACCGAGGAAAGGAAAACTTATAGAATATGATCTGTTACCGTAGGTTTTAGACTCTGCTTTGGTAATTTAATTATATATTTAATAGTTACTGACTTTTAATTATTTAATATATATTTATGATTTCATAATATGTAAAAATATTTAATACATAAAATAATATATATATATATATATATATATATATATATATATATATATATATATATATATATATATATATATATATATATATATATATATATATATATATATATATATATAATGTTGATCTTAACCTAGTATTAAATTATTCTACTTGTTTGGCCAGCTCCAAACGAACTATTTCATATTTTATGTTTTCTGACTCTTCCGACTATGATTCCCAGAACGTCCTCGGATACCACACTAAAATTCATGATCCCCTAACCATACTCTGGAAAATTCATGTTTCTCACTAGCATTGAGCCCACCTTCTAGAAGAACATCACGGATCTCCCATTTATCCTACAATAGTTTTTTTTTTTTTGAACACATCCTACAATAGTTTTTTTTTTTTTGAACACATCCTACAATAGTTTTTTTTTTTTTGAACACATCCTACAATAGTTTTTTTTTTTTTTTTTTTTTTGAACACATCCTACAATAGTTTTTTTTTTTTTGAACACATCCTACAATAGTTTTTTTTTTTTTGAACACATCCTACAATAGTTTTTTTTTTTTTGAACACATCCTACAATAGTTTTTTTTTTTTTGAACACATCCTACAATAGTTTTTTTTTTTTTTTTTTTTTTTTGAACACATCCTACAATAGTTTAAGAACACGATTGTGTACCCAAACCTATACTATCCATTGTCTTGTAAGAACAATCAATATTCAATTTTTGGTTAGTTAGTTGGTTTGGTTTGACTCAGCTCCCGCCTTTCGTGTGACTTATTAAAGAGGAAACCATGAAAAGATTGTTGATCTCAACCATATTTTACGACAAATTGAATTCTTAGTTCGAACGAAGTACGAACGCATATAGGACCGAGGAAAGGAAAACTTATAGAATATGATCTGTTACCGTAGGTTTTAGACTCTGCTTTGGTAATTTAATTATATGTCGATGAATAATAGTTTTATGTCACAGTAGATCATTTTTGATTTAGCAAACACTATACATTATTTTTGGCGCAAAAAAATCTCTGAAGCTTGATCTAGAAAGTTATGCAGGTTTTTAAAAACAGTTTAATGAAAATAAATCAAGAGTTGATCCAAATGGTCCCCATATGCCAACGGCTCCTTTGGACCCTCCACGCCTTCATAAATTCCAACGCTAATAAACTTTCAAAAGATACATTTTTTATTATCCCAAGTGAACGCTTTCTGCATTCCCAACGCCTTTAGAAGCTTCCTCGAGACACTCAACTTAACTACTTGTCTTCATCTCGAATCTGTCTTTCCTTAACTTTTACACTCTGTTTTGTATTCTTTCCTTTTTCTCCGACACGTTTCCAAGTTTAGAGGATAAACACAAAACAGTTCAATGACTGACTCGCAGTTCTGTTCTTTTACTGGTCATTCTAAAAATAGAAAAACAAACACACAGTTGCACTGAAATTCTGTTTCTTCATCGTTACCTTTGTCTTAACACCACTCGTTACTCTGGTTTTAGCTGAAACAGAGAGAGAAAATTAGTACCTTCAGTTAGTTACAAAACCAACTTTTCTTCCTTCTTTCTTCTTCTTTTTTGGTTAAATGATATATATACTTCTTGAAAATATTGATTAAAATTTACATTACTGAAAGAGCTTGTTATTATAGGTGAACAGATGGCTATCGACTTTGACCATTTCATTTGGAGGTTCCGAGACAAACACAAGCTGACGATCATTTTTGTTTTTCATCTTATACGAGATTCTAATCAACTAACAAGAAAATTCAAACAAAAGAAAAGGAAAAGGGGTGAAGAAAAAGGAGAACGAGAACAAATTATTTACGGAAAATTAGCCACAAAAGACAAAGAGTCTCTTCCAAATTCATGACAAGATTTATCAATGTCATGTTCCTATTTGGACACTTTCATATCACTTGTCAAAAGATTTGTTTGATCTTCCCGAGTATACTCTCCTAAATTAGGTAGTAAATCAATTTCATAATAAGAGGAAGAGTTTACTATATTTATAACTATACAAAATCAACATTTTATATGGTTGGTTTCTGATTAAATGCGACATGCATGCCCAAATACTTTTATACGTTGCGTTATAGTATCTTCTAAATCAATAATTGAACCGGCTGGGAAATAAGTCAATAAGTGTGTGGATCCACCCACGTTAGCTCTTCTATATCTCAAGATTCTTGTCTTTTGTTTCATTTTGCTCAATGGCCTTGTTCAAGAATCGAAACAAATAGTTTAATTTCTTCGGTGTTCCACGTTTTACTTTTCAAATATATATGATGAAACTTTTTAAGGGGAAAACACATATATATACGTGAGTGTTTATTTTGAAACGGGTTTATACGTGACAGTGTTAGTGTCATTAATCTTTGCATGAGAGATTGGATATTCATTAGTAATGAAGAAAATAAAAGCATAAAGCATACTGAATTTGGAAAACGCTCCAAGCCCTTTATAAGCACGTCTGTCTATATATGTTTATGGGTGTGTGTATATATTTGTTTCTACCCCTTTCTTATAACCCGGGGGATCCCCACGCATGTGGACGCATTTTCGTTTTTAAATTGTTTCTAACTGCTATTTTTTGCATTATATAAGATATATTTCAAATAAGAGACTGTAAATTCACGTAAAGTTTTAATTTTCTGTCAAATAGTCACGTTTTATTATGGTGCCGTGTTTTATACACTTTAGGGTCTCATTATAATTAAAAAGGTCTCATCATAATTCTAGGAGCTGATGAGAGACCAGTTCTTTTAAAGAAAGTTTTTGGATAATTCATTTAGAGATTACTCGCGTAAGTGAACTCAACTAATACGCTGTCATGGACTGTTTAGACTCAAGTATGAAATCAAACTTTGGACACAATGAAATTACAGCATAATACCTATGTGATATATCTACATGTCTATTCTTTCTATATATATTCATGTAACTCCACACAAAACAATTTTATCTGCAAAATTGGAAGTTTCAAACTTTGAATTAAAGTCAGGTAACAACACTCGATGACTTTTGTACGTGCGACCTCATAAGCAAAGAGGTACACTAGAATACCAAGCAAAATATTCATACAACAAGCTCTGTGATAAACATATTACACATTTCTACCTATTTGAGATGGGATTTGGACCACTTGGGACTCCATGTTCATTGTTATTGAGCATCTTTCCCTTCCGCCATGCGGTCATCGGCCGCCGAACTCTAAACTTCTCTCTTCTTGTCCCTTCTGGCGAAGTCACCGCCACATCATTGACGTGTTGATCATTGGAGCCAATACGGTGAGTTTGATCAATGGTTCTTTGATGGCTTAGGAGGACTAGAGAAAGGAAGAAGAAGAAAACAAGCAAAATAGTGCTGTGAGGAGATCTCATCACATGTTATACCAAATATAAGATTGTATGCGTATTCAACGATGCAACAAAACAACAACAAACAGAAGAAGAAAAAAAGTTTATTTCCAGTGAGACATTTTGAACTGAGGAGCTCTTAAAGATCAAGAAATGAGTTTTGATATTTAACAAAACAAAAACTAGAGCTCGTAGAGAGAGAGATGTGTGAGATTGTGTATGCAGATTTCGTTTCTTTTGGTGTATTAATGCGTGGAAAGTGCGCGAGGAAATAAAAAGAAAAAGCAAAGATGGTACGCCTTTTTATTTACGCTGTCTGTAGTCTGAATGTGAACTTTGAGGATTGATGGAGACTGAAAAATCAAAAAGGGTACAGCATATTTAAATATGGTGTACATTTTAATATAAAACACTAAATTCTTCTTCTTCTTTTTTTTGGTTAAATGATATATATACTTCTTGAAAATATTGATTAAAATTTACATTACTGAAAGAGCTTGTTATTATAGGTGAAAGAGAGAGAGAAAATTAGTACCTTCAGTTAGTTACAAAACCAACTTTTCTTCCTTCTTTCTTCTTCTTTTCCCTTTTGGAGAGACAAACATTTCACAAGATCGAGATCCGATCAAAGATGAGTCTTTATGTTGTTTGTCTTCGTCTTCTTGATCGTTAACGCAATGGCGTCTTCTCAGTTTGAGATCGCCTCTTTGCGATCTAACTTCGGATGTATCATCCTCAGAGATCGCAACCAAAGGCAGAACAACCACGACGCCGTTTTCAAAAAGAACGAAAGAAGAACAAAAGCCGTCTTGGGTCGCCGGAGAAACCACGTACCGGCAAAGGAAACGACTTTTCCGACAGCACGAAGAGAAACGACAAACGTGGAGGAGCCTCTTCTCTTGTGCAGATATGGGAGGCGAGGCTGAACCGATCCAGCGCCGGAAACTCATCGCCGGTCCATGGCCAAGCGACAGAGAGCGTTCAAGAAGAAACCAACCTTTCGGCTCCACCCATCGACGGAGAGTCTGAATCCGAGAACGAGTCTAAGAATAATGATCCGACGGTGGAGATTGAATCCGGTGCTCTCGGTACGGTTTCTGATTCCGGAGAGCAAATGGGGCCGGGTCGCTGAGATTATCCGGAAACTGAAGCTAACCGCCGGCGATAACGTCGGTGCCGCCGACGTGCTGAACGTTAAAACGCCGAAGCAGGAGAAAAGTAGTTTTCCGGTGGTTACTTGTTCGCCGCGGCTCCGAGGACGGCAAGCTTTCTCCGATTTGCTTATGCGTTTGGAACGCGACCGTCATCGCGAATTGGAGTCGCTTGCTGGACGCAACGCAGTTTCTAAATTTACTCAACGCGGTCGCCTCCAGGTTACTTGCATTTTTGAGAAACCACCCTAAATTTCCACATGTTTTATAAATATAGCTCATAACTTTCTTAAGTTACAAAATAAACCCAGTCTCAGAGTTTAAACTCTCTCGCTTTTCCTTGTTAACACAGTCAATGTTGAGGTTAAGGACTCTCAAACGCGGCCTAGTGATTCAAGACCGTCATCTTTCTAGCGCAAAAACACCTGATCTGAGTCGCTTTGAATTTGGTTCTACAGTTGTTAACCTAAGGTGAGATCAAGAACCTTTCTATTCTCTTTTTACAAGTTCAGCTCTCAATCTTTACATCGTTAAATAGGGAAAGATTCGGGGCAAACGCCACTTCTGAAGCAGAACGGAAGAAGAGACAAGAAACTACCTTAGAAATAGAGAGAAGTACCGAGAGCATGAAGCCAAAAGACACTACTATTCTTCTAGAAACGTCTTCCACAGAGCGGTTAAGCCCTCGAAACCACAAGATAGAGGAAGCAAACTCACGCAACAAAGAAACCGAAGCAAAGATGAGTTACCGTCAGCTGCAAGAAACCACGGTACAAGAAGCTTTGAAAAGAAAACTGATAACACAAGCCCCACACCATCGTAACTCTTCAAGAACCGCGTACACTGGAGAAGGAAGTGGCGAACATTGTGGAAAGCCGTACATATGGAACTCATGAAACACCGTTCCTTGAGTCACAAGAAACGTCGTTTGTATGGGAATATCAAGAAGAGTATGAGGATGAACAATCTTATTACGGAGAAATGAGCAGCGACTGGTTTACTGAAATATCTCGGCCTCGGACTTACTGGGAAGATCTGAGGAAATCGCGCTACTTGGAAGTGATGAACACTCGATCTGACAAAGACGATATATGCAGACTCCTTGAGAGGTAAAACAAAATGAAAATAATTCATATTTCTTAATTTTTTATTTTTTGTGACATCATATTTTTAATTCAAAACATCTTTTTATTGACCATACAGAAGAACAGTATCTGATTTCCTCCAGAGCGAATTGCGAGAGAAGATCGATAAGCTCATGATTTCCCGTGTTCAGACACATCCGGTTCAGAGAATCGAGGAAGCTGGTAAAGAGGAACAAGAATGTGACATAGGCCAAGGAGAAGATGAAGACGACGAAGAAGTCAGAGATGACTTGAGCCACACGTCATCGCAGTTATTTGCCCCATCACCGGCAGGATCATGGAGTTCTCAGGACATAGGAGTTTCTTCCACACCTGACTTATCACCTCTGCACACTCCTCAGTCTACTGTGCGTCTTCTTCACTCATTGACATGTCCCAAAAACAGCAATTAATTTTGATGAGATCTGACATTTTTATGTCACCAAAATGTTTCAGGAGATGGAGATTATAAGCGAATTGAGAACACAGATTCTACAGCTCCAGCTAGACATGTCGGAGCTACGTGACTCTGTCAAAACGTGTTTGGACGTAAACGCTACCCTTCAAAAGTCAGTTCACCGCGAAAATCCCTGAAACGCAAATGCTTCGTTTGTAACGAATCGCAAGTTGAAACACTTCTATACAGGTAACCAAGTCACCTATCTTTTGGTTATTTAAGAACACACGATTGTGTACCCAGACGTATACTATCCATTGTGCTGTACGAATAATTTAATATTCAATTTTTTGGTTAGTTGGTTTGGTTTGACTCAGCTGTCGCCTCTCGTGAAACTCATTAGAGAGGAAACCATGAAGATTGTTGATCTCAACCATATTTTACGGCAAATTGAATTCTTAGTTCGAACGAACTCATATAGGACCTAGGAAAGGAAAACTTAGTACTTTGACTCAGCTTTGGTAATATAAATATATGTCAATGAAACACTATACATCATAGTTTATGTCATAGTAGATCATTTTTGACTTAGCAAACACTTTACATTATAGTTTTCTTGGGGCAAAAAAAAAATCTCTGAATCTTGATTTAGAAAGTTATGAATGTTATTAAAACTGTATAATGAAAATAAATCAGGAGTTGATCAAAATGTTAAATCTAGTTAATGGTCCCCATTTGCCAACGGCTCCTTTGGATTCTCCGCTTTAGGGGCCTCCACGCCTCCATAAATTCCAACGCTTAATAAACTTTCAAAAGAACCATTTTTAATTATCCCAAGCGAACGCTTTCTGCATTTCCAACGCCCTAGAAGCTTCCTCGAGACACTCAACTTAACTACTTGTCTTCATCTCGAATCTGTCTTTCCTTAACTTTTACACTCTGTTTTGTATTCTTTCCCTTTTTCCGACACGTTTCCAAGTTTAGAGGATAAAACACAAAACAGTTCTTCTACGACTCTCAGTTCTGTTCTTTTTTACTGGTCGTTACATCTAAAAATAGATAAAACAAAACACAGTTGCACTGAATTTCTGTTACCTTTGTCTTAACACCACTCGTTACTCTGTTTTTAGCTGAAACAGAGAGAAAAATTAGTATCTTCAGTTAGTTTTTAAAAAAACGAACTTTTCTTCTTCTTTTCTTCTCCTTTCCCCTTTGAAGAGAGACAAACATTTCACAAGATCGAGATCCGATCAAAGATGGTTCTTTATGTTGCTCGTCTTCGTCTTCTTCCTCGTTAAAGAAATGGCGTCTTCTCAGGTAGAGATCGCCTCTATGCGATCTAACTTCGGATGCATCCTCAGAGATCGCAACCAAAGGCAGAACAACAACGACGTCGTTTTCCAGAAGAGTCCGGAGAATTCTCAGAACAGAGTCGGGAACAATCTGAAAAAGAAGAGCAAAAGCCATCTCGGGTCGCCGGAGAAACCACGTGCTAGAAAAGGAAACAACTTTTCCGACAGCACGAAGAGAAAAGGAGCTTCTTCTCTTGTGCAGATATGGGAGGCGAGGCTGAACCGGTCCAGCGCCGGAAACTCGCCGATCCATGGCCACGCGGCAGAGAGCGTCCAAGAAGAAGAAACCAACCTCTCGGCTCCATCTATCGACGGAGACTCTGAATCCGAGAACGAGTCGAAGAGTCGTGATCCGACGGTGGAGATTGAATCCGGTGCTCTCGGTACGGTTCTTGATCCCGGAGAGAGCAAATGGGGCAGGGTTGCTGAGATTATACGTAAACTGAAGCTAACCGCCGTCGATAATGTCGGTGCCGTCGGCATGTTGAGCGTGAAAACGCCGGTGTCGGAGAAAAGTAGTTTTCCGGTGGTTATTTGTTCGCCGCGACTCAGAGGACGGCAAGCGTTCGCCGATTTGCTTATGCGTCTGGAACGCGACCGTCATCGCGAGTTGGAGTCGCTTGTTGAACGCAACGCAGTTTCTAAATTTTCTCAACGCGGTCGCCTCCAGGTTACTTGTATTTTCAGAAACCACCCAATATTTTCACATATTATACATTATAGCTCAAAACTTTCTGAAGTTATACAATTTACCCAGTTTTGAAGTTTAATAAAATCTCTCGCTTTTCCTTGTTAACACAGTCAATGTTGCGGCTACGGACTCTCAAACGCGGCCTACTGATTCAAGATCGTCATCGTTCTAGCGCAAAAACACCTGATCTGAATCGTCTCGAACTTGGTTCTACAGTTCTTAACCTAAGGTGAGATCAAGAACCTCTCTATTCTCTTCTTACAAGCTCAGATCTCAGTCTTCAAATCGTTAAACAGGGAAAGATTCCGGACAAACGCAACTTCTGAAGCAGAACGGAAGAAGAGACAAGAGACTACCTTAGAAACAGAGAGAAGTACCGAGAGCATGAAGCCAAAAGACACTAGTTCTCTTCTAGAAACTTCTTCCACAGAGCGGTTAAGTCCTCGAAACCGCAAGATAGAGGAAGCAAACTCACACAAGAAAGAAACTGAACCAAAGATGAGTTACCTTGAGCGGCAAGAAACCATGGTACCAGGACCTTTGAAAAGAGAATCCGATAATATTAGCCCCCACACCAAAGTAAATCTTCAAGAACCGCGTACACTAGAGAACGAAGTGACGAATATGGTAGAAAACCGTACACTTGGAACTCAAGAAACACTGTTACATGAGAGTCAAGAAACATCGTTTAGTTGGGAAGATCAAGAAGAGTATGAAGATGAACAATCTTATTACGGAGAAATGAGCAACGACTGGTTTACAGAAGTATCTCGGCCTCGGACTTACTGGGAAGATCTGAGGAAATCGCGGTATTTGGAAGTGATGAACACTCGATCTGACAAAGACGATATATGCAAACTCCTTGAGAGGTAAAACAAAATTTTAACAAAATCTTATGTCTTAACTCAAAACATCTATTTTTAACCTAATATATGTTCTCTCGACCATACAGAAGAACAGTTTCTGACTTCCTGCAGAGCGGATTGCGAGAGAAGATCGATAAGCTCATAATGTCCCGTGTTCAGACACATCCGGTTCAGCGGATTGAGGAATCTGGTAAAGATGAACAAGATTGTGACATAGGCCAAGAAGAAGAAGATGAAGTCAGAGATGACTTGAGTCACACGTCATCGCATATATTTGCGCCATCACCGGCAGGATCATGGAGTTCTCAGGATATAGGAGTTTCTTCCACACCTGACTTATCACCTCTGCACACTCCTCAGTCCACTGTGAGTCTTGCTTTCTTGTTACGCTTAATTCAGGTGAGATTGACATTTTAATATGTCACCAAAATGTTTCAGGAGATGGAGATTATAACCGAGTTGAGGTCACAGATTATACAGCTCCAGCTAGACATGTCGGAGCTACGAGACTCTGTCAAAACGAGTTTGGACGTAAACGCTAGCCTTCAAAAGTCAGTTCACTTGGAAAATCCCCTGAAACGCAAATGCTGCGTTTGTAACGAAACGCAAGTTGAAACACTTCTATACAGGTACCACTCACCTATCTTTGGCTATTTCAAAAACGTTTCAGTTCAAGCCTTTTTCACGTCTTGATTTTGTTTATACGTTCCTACAAAAAAAATTCTCATTGCGTTTGATTTATGTAGGTGCGGACACATGTGCACATGCCTGAGATGCGCAAACGAACTACAATGTAGTGGCGGAAAATGCCCTATCTGTCGTGCTAAGATCCTAGACGTTGTTCGCGTCTTCGTCGATTCAAGGACCTAAAAGGCTAAAACTAATAGAACCCCAACGGTTCAAAACGCTAACGATACTTCACTTAACCTTACACACGTTTTTTTTCTTCCTTTGTTTGTTTTTTACGTTTCAGTGGAGAGCGTTTGCGTTTCTGATCGTCTATGCTTTTTATAGGTGAACTACTAACCGAACCTCCTCTTTTCTTGACGATGAAGTTATCTTCTTGTAAAGACACATACCTTTTCACTTTCCTTCCATCAAGTTTGTACGATGTTGAAAGGTTTAATATATTCAGTATTTACACTTTAATTATATGTTTTGTTATGTACCGATATAAAAAATACAACGATGGGAATATTAGTACCGAAAACAAAGCATAATGTTCGATTAAAAGGTGAAACATGTCGAGGGATCATAAAACACAGATACTCACTCTTCATTGATATATACATACCGGTCATTCGTAGATATTATTGTAGATTCTTATTATATTACTATGTTTTCTCAAGTCTTTTCACGCGTTCTGTGCTGCTAAGAACGTGTTGAAGTCATCTCTAGCTTTAAGCAAGCGTGGGGTGATACACGACCGCGGTGAAGTCGGGCATGAAACCGAGGTCGTGGTAGAGAATCTGACACGGCGATGGGGTGACGTCTCAGCCGAACAACCCCTTTGTTGTCTTTCCGACCGAGAAGTCTTTAGAACACTTCTCAATGGTAGATTTTCTGTTTCCTTGCTGAAGAAGAAACCCAAACTCATTGGTTCTTGCACATCTCCGACGCTTCCACGGCCACATTTGATCATCTCCACCGGCAGATCGAAGTACAACCGGTTGTTTTCACGGGCCAGAGCAGTTGTTGAAGCCCGCCATGAGCCACAATCAAATTTTTCAAACGAGGCATTTAAGGAGACTGTGGAGTTTGAAAACGATGAGGCTTTGGTCATTTTCTTCTTCTTTACAGAAGAATCTTCATTGCTTTTCGGTGACCTCACATGTTTTTGCTTCCCAAAACCAGGGAGGGATAAACAGAAGGCGTTGCACTTGAAGTCTTCTTCTCCTTCTTCATGGATGAGGTTTTTCTTGGGAGACCTAGCTTTTACTAGAAGAGAAAGTATGGTTTCTTGGTGGCCAAGCTTCTTCCGTGGCTTCATCATGGGCTCGGGAAGAACCGGAAGCGGCACAGCGTTGTCTCTAGGCGGCGACATCGCCAGTGGTAAGACCATTCTGAAGCTTTCATCTTTCAGAGAAGGCCGGGAGAGAACCGGTGAAACGGTCAGCGGGTTCTTGGCCAAGAAGTTGAAATTAGGGTTAGGGTTTTCTCCGGGGAAAACGCTGAGACGCTGCCACTCGTCATTGCTCCATTTGTTGGTTAGACCATCTTCCAACACGATCAACGCTGGAGGAGACATAATAAAATTAGAAATCTGAGGTAATATACTAAATATGGTGAAGGAAAAGTAAGAGGTGAGATGCTTAGGGTTGGATTAGAAATTGTAGAATTCATCGGATATATATATAAAACGGGGAAGAAGTGGAAAGCACGTCTATGGCGGCGTGGCCGCGTGGAGAAGTGGTGACTTACATGTAGGGGTGTTGGTACAGAGGCGGTCTGAAGGAACATGATAATATTTGAATTTTAAGAAAAAAATATCAAGAAGATACCTGATACTATATGAATATACTCAAATGTGTTCACATTTTGACCATTGGCTTTTTTTATCAGTGTATGTGCATGATGAGGTACATGAGGTCATGAGGATAATCAAATGGATTCTGAATATTGACAAAAAAATATTAGAAAATGATTTGAGAATTAAATAAGAAAAGGATGAGGATAATCAAATGAATTCTGAATCCTGAAAAAAAAAATATATTAGAAAATGATTTTGAGAGTTAAATAAGGAAATGATTTTTTTTTAATTGTTGTTGGATCATTGAATGTTTAGTTCTTGGCAATAACAAGAAACAAATGTTGTCAAAGTAAAAATACTAAAGATTTTGTTTTTTTTTTCTTTTCGAAAAAACATTTGACCATTCAAGATTATCAACAAGTTTTCTTTATGTTAGAGGGCAACTAGTTTTGCTGGTTTTCATAGCTTTTACCTATTCTTAAACAACAACAAAACATATACTCTATGGGTTCCTAAGAATAGACCAAAACCTCAATTTTTATTTGTTTAACAAGGAAAATACACGTAATAATATATGCCATGCACGTTTAACATTTGCATATATATATATATTTTTTAATATTTAATTTCCTTGAATAGACCTATATTTTCTATTTTTATAACATTTTATAGAAAAGAAAAAAACAGGTAAATTCGTTAAAGGGCCGAACATAGAAGCCCAGATTGAAGAGCCCTTTTGTTGCAAACCCTAAACCGGGAAAAGAGCCCAAAAGGGTTAGCTGACCTTCTCTTCTCTTCTCTTCTCTTCTTCCTCCTCCTCCAGCCTGTCTCTTGATCCGTCGAAAAGCTTTCGTAAGTCAGTACCATCCTTCTCCAATGTCCGTAAACGTCAAGGTACAAACTCTTACTTCCTTACATAGATAAATCTCTCTCTATCTCTCCCTCTCTGTTTTGAAATTCAGCATCATACTCTGTTTACGGATTGGTTTTGGTTTTACATTTGGTTCCGTCTGGTAATCAAGCTGTCTTCTTTTCAGAAATCACCTTAATTTAGATTCAGGGTAATCAGAAAGTCTCAACCTTTACTCAATTTAATCCCTTAAAATGGTATAGCGACTCAATTCTTAGTTGTGGAAGGTTGTGATTACTGATTAGCTTATGTTAATGTTTTAGGATGAACCTGTACTTGTGCCTAACTGCGATGTCGTCGAGAACTCAGAGATTGAAGTTCTCGATAGAGATGAGGAGAGTAAGCTTGAGGATTATGGGACTTGCGTAGATGTTATAACCGAGAGAGTTAATCAGGTGACAATTGCTTTCACTCTGTAAAGTCACTGCTTTCTTGCTTTTGATTCGAGGCTCTTACCCTGCTATATTGGAAGTGCAGCTTGAGCAAAAAGTTGTGGAGGTTGAACAGTTTTACTCTACCAAAGACGGAGCAGGTCAGACAAACACTTCCAAGAGTAACTCCGGTGGGAAAAAAGTTGCTATATCTCAACCCTCCAAGTGTAGCTCTGCTGGGAAAGAGAAAACAAGAGGGAAACATGTTTCTAGCCCTGAACTTATGCGTCAGTTTGCTACAATTATTCGTCAGGTAATGGATGAAACTTCGTTAGGATTGTTATGTTTCAGTTCTTTCCCTAACCTTTAGTCTTCTTAAATCCTCTTAGATTGCTCTACAAAAATGGGCGTGGCCGTTTCTGGAGCCTGTTGATGTTGAAGGGCTTGGACTCGATGATTATCACAAGGTTAAGATTCAAACCTTCCTATTTGCTTTATGGTCCAAGTTGGTTTTATGGTTAAATGAATGTACATGGCAGGTTATAGAGAAGCCGATGGATTTGGGAACTATTAGAACTAAAATGGAGGGTTCGGAGTATAGCAATGTCCGGGAGATATATGCTGATGTTAGGCTAGTTTTCAAGAACGCGATGAGATATAACGAAGAGAAAGATGATGTCTATGTGATGGCTGAATCTCTTTTGGAGAAGTTTGAGGAGAAATGGCTTACCATTATGCCTAAACTCGTCGAAGAGGTACATTTTCTAATTATTTTGTCTTTGTAATGTGAGTGACTGTGTTAAACTGCTTTGGTTTGGAACAGGAAAAGAAACAAGCAGAGGAAGAGGCTCAGGATCGTGCGAGTAGGCAGCTTGCTGTGGAGGCTGCTCAAGCAGAGAAGGCTAGAGATTTAAGTAACGAAGTGAGCAAATGCAAGACCCTATCGTTTATAAAAGTTGTAACTCTGTTTCAGGGCATTGATCATGTTTGATGAGTCTTTTGCGTGTATTTATAGCTGTATGAGATCGATCAGGAGCTTGAGAAACTTAGGGAGGTAGTGGTTCAGAAGTGCAGGTTCAACTAATCTCTTCTGTTAATTATTTTACCCTTAATGAAAGGTTCTTGCTTCTTATTTTCTTTTGATTTCTGAAATGAACAGAAAGCTGTCCACTCAAGAAAAGAAGGGACTTTCTGCAGCTTTAGGTCGTCTCTCTCCTGAAGATCTGTCTAAGGCGCTGAAAATGGTTTCAGAGGGCAATCCGCAGTTCCCGGCCGGAGCACCAGAAGTGGAGCTTGATATAGATCTTCAGGTAAACACCAAAACATTCTTTGATCCAGCTTCTTTGTTGCGGTTTTAAAGGTTTTTTGTTCTTTTTGTGAGCAGACTGATGTTACCTTGTGGAGGCTGAAGGTGTTTGTGCAAGAAGCATTGAAAGCAGCTAACAAGAGCTCTGCTGGAACAAACGCCCAAAACAACAACAATGGTGGAGAGATGAACAAGGCCGCTGCGAAAAGAAAGAGAGAGATCAGTGATGCAATTAATAAGGTTAAAAGAGCCAAGAAGGCTTGAATCCCTTTTCTTTTCTTTCCCTAAGCTCTTTGTATTAATCCGCAAGGAAAAGATGAAACTGGTGAACATCAATCTAAATTAGAGAAGCCTTTCCAGTTCCATTCCGGTTTCAAACTTCTAGCACCTTAACAAAAAGAAAGAAAGAAAGTTGAAGAACTTCTCTGTTACATTCTCATGACATAATTTAGTTTTTCTGTTTAAGGGCCGTAAGTAGCACCAGCTATGGCGTGGAAGAAGATAGGAAGGACGCTAAGACTCTGGGAGAAAGATAAGGTTTAACAGTTACAGTGAAGCTACTCTATTAATAAAGAGAGTGAAAGAGATCTTTATCTATGTCTTTGCTCAGAAGTTCCAATTGATACATTGTATGAAAGAGTGAGATCTTGAGGAGTCGCAAGAAATACAGTGTATCGGGTGTTATGGATCAGTCAAGAGTTGGTTCATAACATTAAACTAGTCCATTAGGCTTTGCTTATTTTGTGATTCAAATTTGGTTCTCCCTTTGTTGAGATAAGCTACTTAGTCATTAGGCCTAAAGACTATCCAAAACATTTTGTTTTCATGCAGTTATGTTTTATGTGCAATGCATTTACTGACAATAAATCATTGTCACGTATGGAGACCGAAGGAAACCCACTGCCAGCACTTATGGAGGAGGAGAATAAGGGACGTCAAGTTTGGTGGTTTGCGACCAAGTCCTAGTGCCTTTCTGATTTTAGTTTTTTCAATTATCATTCTCTCCCACCACCACCTTAACAGGTGTTGGTCGAGGAAAACCCACTTCCTACACATTGTCGACAAATAGAAAGTCATATATCACATCACATGTGCATGCATATGTTGTTATGTGGATGACTATTTAACTGATGTACTAAAATCAGAAAGCACATGACATGTGCATCACATACAGTGTGTTAGGATTATGATTACTTTTAAAGTTCTATTCAACTTTAATCTAACTCACAATAAGACTAGCTACGATCGTCCTAATGTGGTTGGAATTGAATCACTGTGATGTTTGTATACCTGTATACTGATATAACATAGACACTGCAACACTTTGACACAGGGTTAGAGACACTGATCTCTCAAATCATTTGCCAAAATGATCTTCCAATATTATTGGATATCTCCGTTAAAACTCACAACAAAAAAAAATTACTTATATAGGCACACAATTAAATGTAAGTATGTAACTATAACCTATTAGGGACAAATGTCCCACATCGGGTATTGGAAGAGATCCTTACTAGTATATAAAATAGATGGACCACTCCATTTATCACCAATTGGTTTTAGGTTGGAAGTCCATCTAGCTTAACATGGTATCAGAGCCCGATCCACGCAGTCCAATCCGATCTTCATCGATCTGGCCCAAAATTGGCCCACCGATCCTTGTCCGAGCATTCCGAGATTGACGCTCAAAAAGCCATCATCTCGAGGGGGCGTATTAGACACAAAATGTCCCACATCAGAAGTTGGAAGAGATCCTTAATAATATATAAGATGAATATGCCACTCTACTAATTACCAATTGGTTTTAAGTTGGAAACTCATCTAGCTTAACATGGTATCAGAGGTTTTAGGTTGGAAGCCCATCTATCTTAACATAACCAATATTTATAGCACAGTATATGTTGTAGCTTTGAATTTGTAGATATCATTCAAGCTTCACCATTTTTAGCTTTTTTCACGATTGAATTACGCTAATATTTACGGTTTGATTTCACAATGGTTTATGGTTCATTTCCCTCGAAACACTACAAAGAATAGATTATAGTTAGTTAACAACGAAAACCCATATAGTAATAGTAACAAATTTTTGTTTTAATATATTGTGACTTTTTGTAGCTGCAAAACCATAGCCCTTTTACAGTTTTGTTGTACTTTACACAATTAGTTACGTTTTATGTTGTTCCAAACATTTATGAGACTCTGGTTTCGCCTTATTACACTCGCATCCTCTAAGACAATACATGTACTAAGTGTCTAAACATATCGAATGGTGTGAAAGACAAGTAGATAACTATAACAGTCTGAAGAGAGGTCTACAATTTAATGGTAGAAGTTATTGAAGTAATCGTGGTTTGTTTTCAATCCTTTGACAAAAAGAAGAGAAAAGTTTGTACTCAATCTAATTGATGTACAAAAAGAAAAATAAAATCTCAAAAGAAACCTTTTGTGCGTGCCAACCGTAGTAAAACACATCAAATATTCTCACACCCTACGAAAGATTCTCATGTGGCGAAGCAAATAAATCATTCATCAACACGACATTAACACGGCCTTGTTAGACATGATTAGTGAATAATTTATGAAGAATCGGCCACGTATTATTTTAACTAACAAAAATGAAAACAATCATGTTTCTATAAACATGTGGATATCTTCTGACAGTTGATAAAAACAAAAAAAAAATGAATTTCTTATGACAGTTACTACGTGAGCCCATATGTCTTTTGCAGATTTCAGCCTATTAAAACACTAAACGTTTGGTTATATAGTTTTTTATATGATGATGATATGCTTGGAGAAATGTCGTTATTGAGATTAATTTGACTCTTCTTCGTAGTGTATGTAGGTGATAAAATACATAAACAAGAAGATTTGTCCACAGAGCGTTGTGGTGAGTCATAGGTAGGACCAAGAGCCGTACGAGAAAAAGCTTATAACAGTCGAGTGTCAGTTGGTCAGCAGAAGGATGGCCCCCACAACTTCCTCTAGTTAAACAGTTGAAAAGGACAATGTACGACGTGTCATTGACGTGGTCCAACTGCCAATAACTGACACCAACCTCCACCATACCCAATAAAGTACATCTCTTAATCTCTCTGCCTTTGCGTAACTATATATACACCTTTGTAATGTATTGATTAATTTGTAATGTACAATCGGCCATGTTAAATGTTGTGGATAATTGATATAGCTAGTGAGGTCATGCAGACTCATATCAATATTGATGATTTGTACTTCTAAGACGATTGACCAAAAAAAAAAGACGATTGGTTTAACGACATCATTGGTGTAATTTTCACTATACCAGTTGAAATAAAAAATTATTGTATTAAATTTTTGTTGGTGTTAGTTTTGTTTTCGTAACTTTTGCTACTTTGAAATAATACATTTTTTTTTGAAACACTTTAAAATAATACATATTAATAAAAAAATATTTGTTTTTCAGTAATAACTAGACGACTCTTATACTAAAATCTAGACTAATCTTTGAAGATGTGTTTTGCCAAGGATGAGTTTTTCTTTTTTGAATGAGTTTATGGTAAAAATATGTAGATTAGAGTAGGGGTGGGCATTTTATCCGTTAAATTTGATTCGATTCGTTATTCGTTTCGATTCGATCCGAAAAATCTGAATATCCGTAAGTCTTCGAAGCAAAGCAAATATTAAAACTCTATATCCGTTAAAAACGAAGCAAATCACAAATATTAAAATTTTTAAAGGCGAATATCCGATCCGCTCCGGTTTTTATACAAATAAATGAATATCTACAATTAAATATGTATAAATTTTTACTTTAACATATATTTGTGTTATTTATAAAAATATATAATATATTAAATTAAGGAAAGAATATAAAATCTTTCTAAAAACTACACTTTTTAAAAATTATTTGTTTTATCAAAAAAGATTATTTTATTATAAAAAGTATGGAGCATATAATTCCACTAATTTTTACTTTTGGTTTATTATCATGTAAGAATATTAAAAAAAAAACATGTATAATTTTGTTAGATTTACGTGTATAAAACATGGTGTATGATATATCCGTAAAAATTCGCAAATATTTTAAAGAGATCTGAATATCCGGAAAACCGAATATCCGTATTTCTCCGAATCAAAGCAAATCGAAAAATCAGATATTCATATAAGATACGAAACAAATCACAAATACAAAAAAATATGGTACTATCCGATCTGTGCCCACCCCTAGATTAGAGGACTTGACCTAGACCCACAATAAGATACTCATTACTCAGAACACCTCTATTAAGAAGACGGTGGAGAGTATCTAAATAGAAGAAAATTATAAATAATAGAAAATGTCAGGAGAAAGATAGAAGAGAGAGAGATACAATATTGGTGCAGAGATATGATTTAATCGTTTTGACATATCAATCAGTTCTTAGTTTTTTTAGTTAAAAATTAAAAGATGGGTTCTTATATTCCGATAAAAATCTCATCATAAGAACTCCTGAATAATCATGCTCTAAGGTTGCTCTCAGATCCCTGCCACTAGACCCCATTTCTTAATTATAAAATTTGGTCACAATTTTTTTTTAAATATGGTTACAATTTCTTTACGTGTTTTGAGTTTAATCAGCCATACTTTGACATGCGACAATAAAAACCAATCCATACGGCGCGACGTCACGTACTACCATCACATGAAATGGACATGGATTTTTCACACAATAAAAAAGTAGATTAAAGTTATTTAGAAAAAGAAAACACTGAAAGTAAGTATATATATATATATATGTAAATGCATTATTGTGATACTGTAACATCTTGTTCGGGATCATGTGATCGAGTGTGAAGGGAAAAGATAGATATATCAACACGTTTCAGGTTCGATAAATGTTATGTAAAACTAAGTCATATTATTCTGGACACATACATAGATATGTGTATTTGTTTTTGGCTCATTTATTCATAGATTGCATTTCCTATTCCATAAGTACCTTTTAATTACTTTTTTAGTATTATAACAAACAAGTATTTCATCATAAAACTTTGATAAATTTAGAAAAACAATTCCTCTTTTTAATTTTTTGTGTCATAAAATCTAGCAAATTTTGTAAAATTTGCAAATATGATATTTTTTTTTTTGAAAAGTGCAAATATGATATTTCCAAGAACGTTTTATAAACAAGTACTCGAATAAAAGGTAACCCTATCATCGCGTAACAAACAACGTAACAAACAAGTATTTCAGCATAAAATTTCTTATCGCATAAAAAGAAAATATGTTATAAAACTTCTTACTTTACAAACAACAAATTAACGTGTGTGTCCATTTTTTGTCGACAATGTTCTTTTAAAAGGGCATTGATTAAAGCCTATAGGGACAACCTGAGCCACAAAAGAGAAGAACATGCAACATTTGACCGTGGAATTGTGGTTAGCACGACGCGTGGTATAATGTATCATGTAGGGTAACACTGTTGGGACTGACCTTCGAATTCGGTAAGAAAGTCACATTTCATACTCCTGCGTCGCCCGTGGGTTGCATTGTCACATTCCATACTTCAAAAATAATTATAATTAAAAAATTTAAATCTTATAAAAAGTTCAACATAGTTCGTGAAAACCATTGTTCAAATCTCTCTCTCTTTTTTTTAATATAATTATATTATCATTAATTCGTCCCTTAAAAGGGGGTCCGGTGACGATACCACAAATCCGATTTACCGGCGAAAACAGTGGCCCTATATCACATTTACATCTACATCTAATAATTTATACTATTTCTATCAATAGATTTGATTGGTCTTTGTTTTGGACTTTCCTACTATGTTTCTAGTTTTGGAATTTAAATTTTCAGATGACTGAAAAAATAAATGTTCAATTGAAGATATGAGTGTTTAATGGCACAAATGCTAATCACATGTATTGTCAACAATTTTCCTCATGTTCACCATCATTATGAACAATTTTCCTCATGTTCGTCATCATTATAAATGTTTTAGATTTTAAATAAATGACTACCATTAAGAATATATATGGATAATCAATAAAAAGATATTATAATGGTTGAACATATATAAATTGTAGACAAATATAAATTGTAGATGCATATTTTAATAGTTGGAGTCTTCTATTGTTAAATGTATAAGTATATTTATGTAAATAATTAAATTTGAATTAATTAGGTAGCCAAGGGAATTGCCACTGCTTCATCTTCCCCTATAAATTGCTTTCATTCTCCTTCCCCCTCATAACCAAGTACATGTTTGGTTTTGAGATAACATAATAGAATCTGTTGGACTCGCAATACTTTTGTTTCTTTATTTTTTGGTAAGATAAAACCCAAAGCTTCAAGGGTTCTCTGTTTCAAATCTTCTGACTTTTCTCTTTAGCCCTCTCTGTTACACTGTTTGCTCATGTCTCTCTCGTGTACCCACCCGCTCTGTTTGTGTTTTCAGAGAAAAGGGAGAAGATGAAGTACGTCCTTGTAACAGGAGGTGTTGTAAGTGGACTAGGAAAAGGAATCACAGCGAGTAGTATTGGTGTTCTTCTTCAATCATGTGGTCTTCGTGTTACTTGTATCAAAATAGGTTTCTTTCTTTCTTTCATTGTGTTCAGTTTAGTGATTTTTCCTTATTGAGGACTCAAACTCTTTTTCCAAACCAATCTCTAGATCCTTATCTGAACTATGATGCTGGAACCATATCCCCTTATGAACATGGTGAAGTGTTTGTCTTAGACGATGGCAGTGAGGTAAATAAGAAACCAACTTGCTTTCTTCGTCCACCTTTTTGAATTTCAGGACTTAAAAAGACTTTTGTAATTTGATGGGTCTGGATAAAAGGTGGATCTTGATCTTGGAAACTACGAGAGGTTTCTAGGTTGCATATTAACCCGAGATAACAATATCACTCTTGGAAAGATTCAGCAGGTTAAGCTCTACATCTCAACTACAAACTGTTCTTGTTTCTGTTCGTTAGGATCTATCTGCAACAACTTACGAAACATATACTGTTGTCACAGCATGTGATGGATAAAGAGAGGAGAGGAGATTACTTAGGAACTACTGTTCAGGTAAATAATAGAAAGTTCTAACATTTTTCTAATTTTATTTTGTCATAAGCTTTGAGTTTTAAGTTTTGGTTGGTAATGAAACTAGATTGTTCCTCACGTCACTGATGCAATAAAAGAATGGGTGGAGAGAGTTGCCATGATTCCTGTAGATGGAAAGGAAGGTCCTCCTGATGTTTGCATCATTGAATTAGGTGGAACTATAGGTAACTATAAACCCAATAGAACAACATCGAGATTTAGATATCTTTGTTTGCTTCTTATGTTATCTGAACAGAGAAATCTTTGTGTGTTGCAGGAGATAATGAATCCAGGCCTTTCACTGATGCACTTAGCCAGTTATCATACAGTGTAGGTAAGTAAAATTTCATCCTCTACCAATCACTGATGATATCTTAATTATATCTTGTTGAATTTGCTCCAATGTTGTTTGTTGTTTCCTTTCAGGACCTGAGAATTTCTGTCTGATCCATGTCACCCTCGTGCCTGTGCTCAGTGTTGTTGGTGAACAGGTCTGTATTATATTTATTTACAGAAATGTAAGTATGATATATATAAACATATATGTCATTTGAGAAACTTACATTTGTTTTGATCTTTTTACTTTACTTCAGAAAACAAAACCCACTCAGCACAGCGTTAGAGATCTACGAGGACTGGGTTTGGCTCCTAATATCATAGCTTGTCGAAGCACAAAGGTTTACTTGTTCGTCTTGGTCTCATCTGCTCTTTCTCCTATTATACAAAAACTCAAAACTCTTTTGATTATATATTATAGGAACTTGAAGAGAATGTAAAAGCAAAGCTATCTCGATTTTGCTATGTTCCGGTATGTTACATCCTGTTTTAGTTTCCCTTGTTGTCTTGTTTACTCAAAATCTCAAGAATGTCTCCATGCTTGTTGTTTCCAGATTCAGAATATCTTCTCTCTCCATGATGTTCACAACATCTGGCACATTCCCTTGTTGCTCAAGGTACGATTGGTTATAGCGTAAGTTATTAAGAAAATCATCAAAGGCAACACTCCTCTTTGTTCCTTGAAACAGGATCAGAAGGCTCATGAGGCAATCTCAAAAGTCTTGAACCTTGCTGGTATTGCTAAAGCACCTTCTTTAGAGAAATGGGCTTCAATGGTGGAAATCAGTGACAACCTACATGTACCGGTGAGTCTCAACTCCCTAATACATCACAGTGTATAGCCTCAATGTCTCTTTCTTATGCCACCAGGTCAACTTTTACAGGTGAGAATCGCTGTAGTTGGGAAATATACAGACCTCTCAGATGCATATCTATCAGTCTTGAAGGTAATACCTATACATCACTCTCTCATGGCATATTATTCTGTGACTTCTTTGCCTGAGTCTCATTGCTTTTCTGCCAACTTGTTCAGGCCCTCATGCATGCTTCTGTAGCTTTTGGAAAAAAGCTTGTGGTTGATTTGGTTCCATCTCCTGATCTTGAGAAAACCACAAAGGTAGAGGTAAAACAAATCAAGTTAAATACATTCAAGCTTTTGTTCTGTTCTTGAAGACTCTAAAACATAACTTCTGTTTCTTTTGGACAGAACTCATGCGCATACAAGTCTGCCTGGAAGTTACTGAAGGTTTGTTTAACGTTCTTTTGAAAATTTCACTGGTCCAATACTTCTCTGTAGCCTCAAGAGGCGTGTTTCTTCTTCAGGGTGCAGATGGAGTTCTTCTCCCTGGAGGGTATGGTAATAGAGGAGTGGAAGGGAAGATTCTTGCAGCAAAATATGCCAGAGAAAACAACATCCCTTTCCTAGGTATCTGTCTCGGGATGCAGGTCGCTGTCATCGAGTTTGCACGCTCAGTTCTCTGCTTGCCTGATGCAAATAGCACAGAGTTTAAACCTGAAACAAAACATCCATGCATCGTTTTCATGCCTGAGGGGTCAACGACTCACATGGGAGGCACAATGCGACTAGGCTCAAGAAGATCTTACTTCCATGTCAAGGAAAGCATATCTGCAAGACTGTAAGAAACCGTCATCGATCCAAAATCACTCAGTGAATGCTTGGATATGACTTATGTAAACTCTATGGTTCTTGCAGATATGGGAACAAAGAGTTTGTTGATGAGAGGCATCGCCATAGATACGAGGTAATGACATTTGAATACACACTTCGGTTTCTTGATGTACAAGAAACTAACTGCTTTTCTTGCAGGTGAATCCTGATATGGCTGTATGCCTTGAGAAAGCGGGTCTCTCATTCGCTGCAAAAGATGAAACTGGCAAACGCATAGAGGTGGGTCTTGTCTCACCTTTAACCTAACTTAAACTCGGTGTTGTTATATGAATCTTTCTTCTCTATTGTAGATTGTTGAAGTTCCAACCCACCCTTTTTTCATTGGTGCTCAGTTCCATCCTGAATACAAATCTAGACCCGGGAAAGTATCTCCTTTGTTCTTAGGTCAGAGTTCTTGTTATGATATCAAGTTAAAGCTCCAAACAATTTATTTTAATCTGTTCAGCAACTTTGAATCAGTTAAAATTCTTGTTTCCAGGACTAATAGCAGCATCATGTGGTGAGCTAGACGCAGTCCTGAATCCAGTCTCCATTCAGCAAGACAACAACCAGCATGTGGTAGTTGGCAATGGAAGAAATGGTGATCCAATAAATGGCTTGTGTAATGGAACCAACAAGACATCTCAGAAACAGCTTGTCCGAGGTAAGACAAAACAGTGGCTCTTAAGATCATATAATTTGATTTTTTTAAAAAAAATATTTTTATTTATTGATATACTTTAAAAGTGACAAGTCTTGCGATAAACCAACCTAACTGACAATGCTACATCTGCAGAAATTCAGGTAAAGCAGTACTCTAACCAATCTGGCAGGAATGATTAGGATCAAAAGGTCTGAAACAGATGATTTTCAAAGCTCGTTGTGTACTCTGCATTTTCAATCCTTATTTTGATTTTGAGTGATATAAGGAAAAATTTAAAGTGCTAATGTATAATAAACTAAACAAATCTTGTAAATAATTTTAACAACTATTATATGGCTTTAACATTTTCAATACAAAGGATACAATTGTGAAACTGTCGCAAGTGTAAGATCCATCACTTACATCCCTATGTTGAAATAATTGGTTAGATAAAAAACAAATCATAACACTCATACAAGTTTCATGATCTTTGACCTTGAGTATAGAGAAGCAAGAATTGGTGAAAAGTAGGAGAGAAACAATTTCCAGAATAAAAAGAAAATTTTACTTTACTATATAACACCTATTAAGATATTATTTATCAAAGTCTGGATTCAGCATTCAACTTGAGCCATTCACAAATGAAGTGTATTATACATTCGTTTTTACTTAGGTACATGGTCGTTTTTTAGCATCACTTGTGTACTAATAAACTTCATGTACATGAGAGTGGGAGAACTTAGATCGAATACTTTATTTATTAGATCAACATTGAGTTACACTTACACGACATATCTTTATTGAACTTCCATAAAATACTAATATTTTATATCATCGAGCACACATGATCATCATCATAGATAGTACCATAAGTAGATTATTCCAACGGGATAATTATCACAATAACGGCGGCGATAACCTACAGAATCACTCAGGTGGCGGCGTGAGTAATGATGGCAGGGGAGGAAAGTTAACGCCAGGAAAACCTGGAAGAGGTGCTGGAGGTGATGACTGTGACGGTAACGGAAACGGAAAACCTGGAAGTGGTGCCGGAGGTGATGACTGTGACGGTAACGGAAACGGAAAACGTGGAACGTTTCCGGGGAACGGAGGAAAAAGTGTCGGTAACGGAGGAACGCCGGTGAAAGGCAACCCAGGTGGAAACAGGTATTTCATTTCATCGGTAGGCTTCGGATCATTGAGGTGGCGAGCTGCGGTTGTTTCCGGCGTGAGGTGGAAGATCAGAACTAGGGTTAGGGCTAAAGTGGTTACTGAAGAAGTCATTTGTTTATGTGTTTTTTTTTTCTTGTCTGTTGCAATAGCACATGTTGAGTATGAGTATATATAGGCCTATTTCACACAACTTAACGAACTTTTAAATTTATTTATTTTAAAATTTCTCAGTATGTTTTACCAACCATGAACCTGCATATTGTAAATTGCAGTAATTTTATTGACAAAATTAAACCACACACATAAATACAATTAATTGGTGCCAAATATGTGTACCATTCAAAACAAGGTGGACTGATTTAACAACTACAATGCATGTGCATCGCATGTTGGCTGTTGCATACTTTCCAATAAGAAAGTCATTTAACATGATAATTGGTTGAAGAAAAAGAGAAACATGAAGATTGACTAATTGAATCTGATAAATACGGAGGCATGCACATGAACATGTGTCTCCCATGCAGGTTGGTTAGAGCTTATTGAATTTGTCTAATTATATCAAAACCGACTGTATGCTTACATATTACTCTTTAACATTTACATTTCACTGCTTATTGAATTTGTCTAATTATATCAAAACCGACTGTATGCTTACATATTTTACATATTACTCTTTAACATTTACATTTCACTATCTTATTTATTTCTTTTTGTCATCTGAATTCGTGTTTTTTGTTTTATAAATTGTCTGTAAGAAATTGTTTATGACTTCTTATATTCTTACATGAGTTGTTGAATGAATTAGTCAAGTACTGATGTAGTTTGTTAGTCTTCCAAGTTCGCGCGTACTCTTTAAGATATTGTTGATTGATCCAGCTCATGATTACACTAGTCGAGACTAGTGTCTAGCTAGGATGTGTGAGGGTTCTGCTTGGGCCTTGTCAAAAAGAATACTTATAGGTTTATAAGAAAGGTGAAATCAAGTCGTCAGCCTTGTCTAAAGAGGGAGAAAACTTATAGGTTTATAAGAATTTACAACCCAAAGCTATCTGCACTACAAACCATCTTCTTGAATCACATCCCTTTATAGCTTCTATAATCTTGTATATTGGCTCTGTGCTTAAAAGCAGGTTTGTAGTTACCATCTGCGAGAATTACAAGGGATAGAAGGTTTAGAGAGAGGAGCACGCTTGTCCCGTCAAGCTTTAAACTCGTAAACGAACCAGTACTCTAACATTTGGAGATGTAATAAAATGAAAGGACCTAAACCTGCTCATGAATTGGGGAGAAGCCGACCATTGTACATCTTGTCGAGTAGCTCACGAGCACCAGGCCTTCTAAGAAGACCTTTGTTGTTTGGTAAACCTGTACCCAAACAGACCGGACAAACAAGCTTGCCTCGACCTGTTTGCAAATAAGAGCCACCAAATTAATCAGTGAAACCAGTCTGTTTCACGCTTTACCAAACCAAAACTACATTGAAGAAATATTGAAAAAGAGAGAGAGAGAGAGAGAGACAAACCGTAGCAGTTTGGACATTCTGTAAACTCATATACATCTTTGGCACGCTTTCGGTTGAGAGCTTTCCATTTTCCTGTACCCCCACACATATCACCTAAATCATATGAACAACATAGCAAAGATGTCATCTCCCGTGTTCACGAAACAGAGTAATCATATAGCCATAAGACTTCAGTATAGCGAACATGTTTTTGTTTGCCATGTTAAACATAAGAACAAGCAAAGAAGTGTGACTTACAGAGAACAGCACCAATGCCCTGACAGTTACGGCAAACTCCTGGTTTCTTTTTTTTTTATATATTTATTTAAAATAAAACGTTACATGCCGTGACTGAAGTCACGCAGTTCAAACATCTAATAAAAAGCAGGATGGTCCAAAAGAACCATAAACAGTGGAATCGTCAGTTCCAATTGACTTTTGTAGTAAAGACAAAACACTTATCCGCTTCTACCCCTGTTCCCACGTCCACGGTTCCCTCGTCCGCGACCTGTTAACTGTAAGTGAGCATCTCTAGCTTTTGTTGACGGCTTAACCGGTCTTTCTCGAAGTATTCTTTTCCCGAAGGGTGTCATAAGATCCATCGAACTCGTCTCTATGTTAGAACCTGATAGATCTTCTTCATCTCCCTCCGAAGATATCAAGGAGGCAAACCTGTTTGAGCCTAAAACCTGCTCAGATATTCCACTACAATCTTTCTGGATCACAATTGGTTCTTGAGTAGTCGGGTAAGCATTGGTCGGCAGAGCTTGAGCAGTCTCCGTAACCGGAGACTCAATATCTTCATTGATACAAACAAGAACAGGAGAAATATACATATTTTCGAGTTCTGTAATAGTAGTTAGAGAAGCTAAGTCATCCATGATAGGATTACTAGCCATTTCAACCTCACTTTTCTCGTTACCTGCATCAAATTGACTGATTGATGGAGGTTGATCAGAAGAGACAGTAGCACAGTGGTCCAACGGTTCATTGATGGAAGGAGGAGCCTGACTAGTTTCCTTTAAGGGAGCGGATGCAATCGGAGGAGGAGTTTCCACTGCTGCTGAGACATGGACAGCTCCAACACTTGTAAGAGAAACATCGGCATCTGCTGAATCTTTTCTTTCTTGAGTTGGGGCTGTAGTCTTTTGTTGAGATAGGGACAAACATCTTTTGGCCTTGTGGCCTAGCTGGCCGCAATTCTCACATTTTGTGGGGAGCCAAGAGTATTCCACATCAACTAGTGAGAAGTTTCCTTGCTTGTCCCATGCTGCAACTTTCTGTGGGAACGGTTTATCAAGCTCAACTTCTACCATAATCTTTGCTTCGCCTATCATAGTAGGGTCTAGCCACGGCTTATGCGATAACATTGGTTCCCCTAACCCTGAAGCAATCCATTCAATTGCAAAGATAGAATATAGCTGAGTAGGGATGTTTTTAAGTGTAACCCAAAGTGGGATTGAGGTGATCTCTGGTAGAGATAAAGATTCCGAGGAAGTCCACGGAGCTACGAACATTATACAATCATCTACATGCCATAATCCACGTTGGAGGACCCATTTCCGAGTAGATTCATCAGGGATGTGGAAGATATATGAGAATTCACTTATCTTTCTAACTGAGATCTTGCAATTTCTACCCCAAAGCTTGTTGAGAATCGCATGAACTAGACCACCAGATGGGACTAAACAACGACGGAACTGACCTATCACATAATCTTTCTGGTTCTGCAAACCGTGAATAAGAACATGATCAGGTATAGTTACCTTAGGTGTACCATCTTCCATGTACTCTGGTACTGTTACTCGATGAAGGTTTCTGGATAACGGATTCATTCGAGCAGTCCATGGAAAACGATTCTTGTCTGTTGGAAGATGAGTTGTGGCAGGAGGAGTAACATCCGCTTTGGCTGTCGAGATTCCAGCAACCTCTTTGTGACGTTTTCCTTTACCCATAGTCTTGGCTGGAAGAGCTGGCCATTCAGATGATGCTAGAGGTGCTTCAGACCGAACCATAGATTCTCCAAACCATGCCAATGGTTTTGCCCAAGCTCCTTGTACGTGTGGGAGATTAGAAGAACCAGAGAGCGTTTGATTGGGTGGAACTGAAGTAGACGGAGAGGCTCCATCCTTTATGTCAGGTGGTTTAGGAACATCAAGATTCACCACAGGAGGTGACAGAGGCGAGGCGGATGAAGCGATTTCGTTGGTGGCGTTAACTGAACCAACAATCTGAGAACTTGACGAAGGGAGAGCTATTATTTCAGAGCTTGACATCTGCTGAAACCAAGGTGAATATGGAAGATTTTAGAAGAATTCGCCGGAAGGAGATAGAGCGCGACGGCGGAGCCGCCGAAATCAGACGTCGTCGAGGTTGAAGTTCGCTTTCAGAATCGCTTGAAGAGGGGCGCGTGGTTCTCAATCGCTTTTTTTTTTTAAAGTTGTGAAGTTTGTGTGCACGTAACTCCTGGTTTCTTGTCCAAAGCGTCTGCGCTTTTTACAGAGACAAATGTATAAGCGTTGCTAATCAAAGCTGGAGATAAACACAAACATGTCCTCATCCAATGTCTCCGTGACACCATCGATTTCTCATCCCCCTGCAAAGCCAAGAACACAAGCCAGCTATATATGAGATTTTTTGTTAGCGAAATGTAATGTAAGCCACTTGCATACACAACTATAGATCCCCAACTACAAATGGCTCAGCTCCAAATTTATATTGAACAATCACAACATTCAAGTACACACACTAGTGTTGATTAACCCAATTTGTAACAGAACTAAGGACTAAGACTTGAACATGTTCTTAGCACTAAAAGGAAGCCAAGAGCATGGCTAGTTAGGTAGAGGACGCGAACAAAATCAACTAGCTGATTGTAAATATTAAACAATAGTTAACAGATATACACTGTTCATTTGCTTATTGTTAAATGAATCAGATAACTTCAAACAGAGTACAAATGTTGATAAGAATCAAAAAAGCTTGTAACTTTTGAATCTCCTCCTATCAGTGTGGTTATCTACCAAAGGAAGAGTCGAAACAATCAACTGCAGCTGACGCAAAAAGTTTGGAAGACGAAACAAAATATACGAACTTTTTTATAAAACAGTTGAAGTGAACATTCAGTTTCCTCAGGAAGAACAGAGTAGCAAAAAGGATAATAATTGTATATTAGTAACCTGAGTTTTGTTGGTGGTATCTGAGGAGGAATCCGAATCGAAGCTCTGATTCTCCGGGCATGATTTCGCGTGGATACGGACTCGATTCCGGTTTGGTGTGGCTATGGGAAACACAGAGTGTCAGATATAGGGGATAAGAAAGAAGATCACATTAAGAAAAATAAGTGTCGGAAATTGAATTACAGAGAAAAGAGGTTGTTACAGATTAACGGAGAAGAAGATGTATGAAGACGGGAAGGGAGTGCAAAGAGAAGAGATGAAGCAGCCATTTTCAGTCTGCGGTAATGAATTTTTTACCCGCGGACCAGACCACCCCAACGATCTCTATATGTTTGGAATGTTTTTTCATTTGCTCTCGGTTAATTTTTTTTTTTTTCTTTTGAGAAATTTATGGTCGTGAATTATTTTCTTCGCCTCCATCGGGCCCTTTTTAGATTACAACTGGGCAAGGTCAATTAATTGGGCCAGGTTGATTTTCTTAATGGGTTGTCAGAAGTTAAATCGGCCGGTACGTGATTTTGTCGAACGTTATGTTCCGGTTATGGGAGTTGAGTTGTGATGTAATGTAAATCACATAACATTTAGTTTATTAGTAGATATCATTATGTTCATCATATGTCCAAGTAGTTGAGTATACATTAGTATTCTCTACATATGGCATTCCTTTTCATTGAGAAAAATGTTGTTGTTGTTGCTGAAAAGGTTGAAGAAGTGGCTTCAAATTGATTATCACGGAAGAGGAATTACAAATAACTTATGGAAAGACAAAGCAATGTGGTCTTTGATCTACATCATTGGATAAATCGATCTCCAGAAGTTTAATGTATTGGAAGAAAGCTTGAGATGTAATGGCTCGCATAGAACAATCTCAACTGAATCACTGTCTTATTACTTTTTCTCTTTCTATCTTACTATCTACTATTTACTCTAACAATCTAGTCCAATTTTTTATTTAATAAAACCGGAAGTTTAAAAAAGTTGTTACAAGTTATAAATCAAAATATCACAACGAAAGGTTGTAATTATGACAGAAAAAGATGTAAAACTCTCCATGTTAATGTTTATTAAATGAAAACATATTTAAAAAAAAAAAAAAAATTGTACTGTATAATAAAGAGTTTGGTCAACTGGGAAGTAAAGAGTTGGCCATAGAGTGAAACCCACGTAGAAAGACTTTTTGCCGACAAATCAGCAAACGAGTTTGTCGGTTCTCACAGCTGCCGGAGCTACCGTGTTCCAATCACCGCGTCGCCCATTTTGTCTGTTGCATTCTCATTCGCTCTTTAGATTTCTTCTTTTATTAAAAATCTCAAATAAAAAGCAAATCAATTTTCAATTTAGATCTTTGTCTCTCTCTCTCTCTCTCTCTCTCTCCTATCTCGTGTCGTGTTCCGTTGCTCGCTTTCACCGTAAAGGGCTCCTCCTCTACTTCAAGACTGCTCTATTTAATTTCCTCATTTCTACGTCTTTCTCTCCTTACTCCATTTAAATGATTTAAGTGGAAGAGAACCCACGAGAAAGTTATCTCTCTTTCTATCATGTACGTTTTATCTCTCTTTCTCTCTTTGTGTGTCTGATAGATAATGACGTTTCTGATTAATTTTGAATTTGTGAATAACCCTTTTACGCTTACTTGCTTGTTCTTCTGTTTCTGCTTCTGGTCGCGTTCAATTTCTACAACATTTGTTTCTCTTTAGTCTTTACTAATGAAACTCGCACGTTTAGGCTGAGACTTTGATATGTGTCGGTGCGTGATTATATACATGTGTAGTTTTCTTTTCTCTCTGTTTCCTAATTATTCTGCATTGTAATATTTATTCATTTAAAAGACCGACCGACATCAATCTAACCCAATTTAGAGTTACTTCGAAGCAGTTAAACACCAAATAGTTTGAGAGAGTTGTCTAATCATTTCGAGCTCTTAATCTCTTGCAGCTGAACTGAGACTAGGCCGTGTGACTTTCAAGAATCAAAAAAAAATGCTGAATCTTGGTAGAGCAAGAATACAAGGGAGGCAAAACAGATCCATGTCTTTTGAAGGTTAGATGAGCTGTACACGAGAGTACTAATGCTTTCATACACCTAAGGTTATATTGCTCAATCATTGGTTGGAAAGTTGATTGCTAGCTAGCTCCAAAGTCATAAACTTTTGCTGTGTTTCTAATTTTTGGATTCTAAATTCACACTTCTTGGTGGTTTTTTTTTCTGGAGTGTAGGATTAGATTACGCAGACCAGAAGAAGAACAATGATTACACCGGGAAGATTGTTTTGGTTGTTTCCCTCACAGCAATGTGCATTTTAGTGCTCAAGCAGTCTCCAACTTTCGATACTCCGAGCGTGGTATTATTATTACTTCTTATAATGTTTCTTGATACAGTTTCTCATTTCTTTACTAGTAAAATGTTCCTGAGTGGCTCTCCATCTTTCAGTTTTCTCGCCATGAACCTGGAGTTACACACGTTCTAGTCACTGGTGGTGCTGGATATATCGGCTCACATGCAGCTTTACGCCTTCTAAGAGACTCATACCGTGTTACCATCGTGGTATATGTTATAATATCTTACATTGCCTTTTACTTAAAACCTATGCTTTTGTGCTCAGTGTTTCATCATATTCTTCATTGGCAGGACAATCTATCACGTGGCAACCTCGGTGCGGTCAAGATACTGCAGCAGCTGTTTCCTGAACCTGGAAGGCTTCAGTTCATTTACGCTGATCTTGGAGATGCACATGCTGTATCCTTGATTCTAATTCTATATATAAGACCCTGAAAAACGAATAGCAAGCTTTTTTTTTGGTTTTTTCTTTAACAAGAAGTTCTCTCAGGTTAACAAAATATTCTCAGAGAATGCATTTGATGCTGTGATGCATTTCGCAGCTGTTGCTTATGTTGGAGAAAGCACACAGTTCCCTCTCAAGTGAGTATATCATCAAAAAGGATTTTATCTAAATGGTTGAGAAGCATATATAGTAGCTGGTGTAATGTCATTTGTAGGTATTACCACAACATTACATCAAACACATTGGTGGTTCTAGAGACAATGGCTGCTCATGGTGTGAAGACTTTGATATATTCGAGCACATGTGCTACTTATGGAGAGCCTGAGAAGATGCCAATAACAGAGGAAACTCCTCAGGTCCCAATCAATCCATATGGAAAGGCTAAGAAGATGGCAGAAGATATCATCTTGGACTTCTCCAAAAACTCCAATATGGCTGTCATGGTCTTGAGGTAGCTGTGTGTGTGTGTAGGCTCTGTGCTCGTTTTCTCTTCCCCTGAAGCTGACTTTCTTGTTTTCTTTTAGATATTTCAATGTGATTGGTTCTGATCCTGAGGGAAGACTTGGTGAAGCTCCAAGACCAGAACTCAGAGAGCATGGACGGATCTCTGGTGCTTGCTTTGATGCTGCACGAGGCATCATTCCCGGTCTACAGGTAACTATTTATCTCTTTCCCTTGTGTCATCACATTCATTACATACCACAGATGTTTATTTTGGTCTTTGTCCGTAGATTAAAGGAACAGACTACAAGACCCCTGATGGGACTTGCGTACGTGACTACATTGATGTCACAGACCTTGTTGATGCTCATGTTAAAGCTCTTGAAAAGGCGAAACCTAGCAGAGTTGGGATCTTTAATGTTGGTACCGGGAAAGGTATGCAAATAGATATCTTGGCAAAGATTATAGGTAAAAAAATAAAGTGATGCTAATTTTAGAGGATATGGTTGTGTGAGCAGGTAGCTCGGTGAAGGAGTTTGTGGAAGCATGCAAGAAGGCGACAGGGGTAGATATAAAGGTCGATTACTTGGAGAGACGAGCAGGAGATTACGCAGAGGTGTACAGCAATCCAAGCAAGATCAGAGAGGAGCTGAACTGGACAGCTAAGCACACAAATCTTAAAGAGAGTTTGGAGACTGCATGGAGATGGCAAAAGCTTCATCGCAATGGCTATGAATCTTCATCCTATTCTTCTTCCTTGTTCTCTGCATACTGACCCTTTCTCTGTATTGGTCTGTAATGATTGTTCTTCTTGGACTCCTTTCACTAGTAGATGATAATAGCTAGAGATTAGAGTGTTGGTTCTAGATGGTGGTGAAGGGAGTAGAAGATGATGATGTGTCCTTATTTATTATTAGTATTTATTATTACATATGAGATTCTATATTGATTAATAATGGTTTTAGGTTAATTCTAGGATTAGCACAACTCATTCAACGTTTGCACCTGTTTGTAAAAGGTTACCTCTCAAATATGTTATTGTGATTGACGTTGATCCAAATCATGTGTCCTCTTGTTTTGTTTTAGCTGCTGATTATTCTAATTTAGATTCAAACCATCTGGTCATGAGACTGTGAGATTGGCCATATGCAAAGAGTTGCTGGATCTTTTAACAACACCACAAACTAGTTTTCAAATTCACGGCCATATACAGAAATCAACTGCATGTGAGTTAAGCGATCCAAGTTCCAGTTACCTTAAAGATTATGGATTAATACGGGTTAATAACATTTAACCCCCTCAATTATAAATCTTATGTGTGAGAACCACATTTCTTTGGAATGTACAAAATCAATACCCTAATTTTGATTCGGCCTCATGGGGCGAAGTAACGAATCAGGTTCTTTAACTAATGGGCTTTTTAAAGTGATATGAGCTTTGGACTGTCTATCCTAGTCGATCAGAAACTTGAGGATTTTTTTTCGCTGGCAAGTCAGTTTTGATCACTGAGCAGCTAGTGTACTACAGTCAGTTCAACGAGCTATGCGCCTGCCTAGACAAACTATAAATCTACACTCATTTATAAATATAGTTAAATTTACATAAACGCAAATAAAAATAAAAATAAAGGAGGGTGACTATTGTTTTTCTATGAACTTGAGGAGCACTTAAAGGCCATGGTCGATTTTACGTAAAGTTGCTCATGTGAAAAGACGCCCACGTGCTACACAACCCAATTACATAAATCAACACAAGTATGTAGTTTATGTGACAATCTTGCAATTCTCAGTGTGATGTAAATTAGGCTTTTTGCTGTATTTTTTTACAAAGAAAAATGATGTGCTACGAACTTAAGTCCCAATATATTTTAATTATGTCCACCTTTTATGTGTAAAATAATTGTATCTACTTGGAGAAGGCTCCTTCGATTTGGTTCTTATTACATGACCAATCTATTTTATTAATTCAGAAGTACACTTTAAAAATACCTCTTAGTTTTTCAACTTATTTACAATGGCATGCCACTAAGACTATTAATTAAATTTCCTATTTTAATGCTTGTCTTTTCAGTTCCATTAATGTGTTGTCTTAAAATAAAATTTAACTTTCCTTCTCTAATTAAATCAATTTCAATTTTATCTTTATTATTACATATGAGATTCTATATTGATTAATAATGGTTTTAGGTTAATTCTAGGATTAGCACAACTCATTCAACGTTTGCACCTGTTTGTAAAAGGTTACCTCTCAAATATGTTATTGTGATTGACGTTGATCCAAATCATGTGTCCTCTTGTTTTGTTTTAGCTGCTGATTATTCTAATTTAGATTCAAACCATCTGGTCATGAGACTGTGAGATTGGCCATATGCAAAGAGTTGCTGGATCTTTTAACAACACCACAAACTAGTTTTCAAATTCACGGCCATATACAGAAATCAACTGCATGTGAGTTAAGCGATCCAAGTTCCAGTTACCTTAAAGATTATGGATTAATACGGGTTAATAACATTTAACCCCCTCAATTATAAATCTTATGTGTGAGAACCACATTTCTTTGGAATGTACAAAATCAATACCCTAATTTTGATTCGGCCTCATGGGGCGAAGTAACGAATCAGGTTCTTTAACTAATGGGCTTTTTAAAGTGATATGAGCTTTGGACTGTCTATCCTAGTCGATCAGAAACTTGAGGATTTTTTTTCGCTGGCAAGTCAGTTTTGATCACTGAGCAGCTAGTGTACTACAGTCAGTTCAACGAGCTATGCGCCTGCCTAGACAAACTATAAATCTACACTCATTTATAAATATAGTTAAATTTACATAAACGCAAATAAAAATAAAAATAAAGGAGGGTGACTATTGTTTTTCTATGAACTTGAGGAGCACTTAAAGGCCATGGTCGATTTTACGTAAAGTTGCTCATGTGAAAAGACGCCCACGTGCTACACAACCCAATTACATAAATCAACACAAGTATGTAGTTTATGTGACAATCTTGCAATTCTCAGTGTGATGTAAATTAGGCTTTTTGCTGTATTTTTTTACAAAGAAAAATGATGTGCTACGAACTTAAGTCCCAATATATTTTAATTATGTCCACCTTTTATGTGTAAAATAATTGTATCTACTTGGAGAAGGCTCCTTCGATTTGGTTCTTATTACATGACCAATCTATTTTATTAATTCAGAAGTACACTTTAAAAATACCTCTTAGTTTTTCAACTTATTTACAATGGCATGCCACTAAGACTATTAATTAAATTTCCTATTTTAATGCTTGTCTTTTTCAGTTCCATTAATGTGTTGTCTTAAAATAAAATTTAACTTTCCTTCTCTAATTAAATCAATTTCAATTTTATCTTTATTATTAAAATAGTTTCCTAATATTTCCTAAAATAATTTTAGCATTAATATGACGATTTAATAATTTCCTAAAATAACTATTTGTTATATAATTCACTTTTATTAATTCTTTACAAATCTTAAATCAACATTTTAATATATTATATATTCATAAAATCTGAATAAATGAATTGATGTTACAAAATCTATACTTTATTTATCTATTTCATGTATCTTACTAACTCATAGTTATTTATTTCGACATATTTGAAATTATCGAAATTGAATAATATATTTCATATATAATGTATCATTATCTATCTTTTTATTTATTTTTATCTTGTTATTTAAAACCAAATTTTAAATATTCTTATATCCTTTTAAAAATAAATAAATAAAAGTAGTAGCTGTCAAAAGAAAAAAATTAACATTATTAAAACTGTTCATAATAAACCCTAAACGCTAAACCCTAAACCTTAAATACTAAACCCTAAACCCTTGGGTAAACCCTAAACTCTTTGGTAAACCCTAAACTCTTTGGTAAACCCTAAACTCTTTGGTAAACCCTAAACTCTTTGGTAAACCCTAAACCTTAAATACTAAACCCTAAACCTTAAATACTAAACCCTAAACCTTAAATACTAAACCCTAAACCTTAAATACTAAACCCTAAACCTTAAATACTAAACCCTAAACCTTTGGGTAAACTCCAAACCTTTGGAATATCTCTTTACCCAAGGATTTAGGGTTTACCCAAAGTTAGGATTTAGTGTTTAGGATTTATGATTTAGAGTTTAGTATAAACGGTTTTAACAATATTAAAAAATTCTTTTTTTTCCAGCTACTACTATTTTTATTTATTTTTATCTTGTTATTTAAAACCAAATTTTAAATATTCTTATATCCTTTTAAAAATAAATAAATAAAAGTAGTAGCTGTCAAAAGAAAAAAATTAACATTATTAAAACTGTTCATAATAAACCCTAAACTCTTTGGTAAACCCTAAACTCTTTGGTAAACCCTAAACCTTAAATACTAAACCCTAAACCCTTGGGTAAACCCTAAACTCTTTGGTAAACCCTAAACCTTAAATACTAAACCCTAAACCTTAAATACTAAACCCTAAACCTTAAATACTAAACCCTAAACTCTTTGGTAAACCCTAAACCCTTAGGCAAAAAGTAAACCCTTAGGTAAAGAGATATTCCAAGGGTTTAAAGATTATCCAAGGGTTTAGGGTTTATCCAAGTTTAGGGTTTAGCGTTAGAGTTTATTATGAACCGTTTTAATAATGGATAAAAATAAATAAATAAAAGTAGTAGCTGTCAAAAGAAAAAAATTAACATTATTAAAACTGTTCATAATAAACCCTAAACTCTTTGGTAAACCCTAAACTCTTTGGTAAACCCTAAACCTTAAATACTAAACCCTAAACCCTTGGGTAAACCCTAAACTCTTTGGTAAACCCTAAACCTTAAATACTAAACCCTAAACCTTAAATACTAAACCCTAAACCTTAAATACTAAACCCTAAACCTTTGGGTAAACTCCAAACCTTTGGAATATCTCTTTACCCAAGGATTTAGGGTTTACCCAAAGTTAGGATTTAGTGTTTAGGATTTATGATTTAGAGTTTAGTATAAACGGTTTTAACAATATTAAAAAATTCTTTTTTTTCCAGCTACTACTATTTTTATTTATTTTCCGTATTCTTTATATAATACTAAATATTCGTGACACATTTGATTGTTAATAAAAATGCAAAAACTCAATGTAATAAAACTAACTATTACAAATACATCATTGGTATAAGCAAAAAAATAAAAATAAAAATAAAAATAAAAATAAAAATAAAAATAAAAATAAAAATAAAAATAAAAATAAAAATAAAAATAAAAATAAAAATAAAAATAAAAATAAAAATAAAAATAAAAATAAAAATAAAAATAAAAATAAAAATAAAAATAAAAATAAAAATAAAAATAAAAATAAAAATAAAAATAAAAATAAAAATAAAAATAAAAATAAAAATAAAAATAAAAATAAAAATAAAAATAAAAATAAAAATAAAAATAAAAATAAAAATAAAAATAAAAATAAAAATAAAAATAAAAATAAAAATAAAAATAAAAATAAAAATAAAAATAAAAATAAAAATAAAAATAAAAATAAAAATAAAAATAAAAATAAAAATAAAAATAAAAATAAAAATAAAAATAAAAATAAAAATAAAAATAAAAATAAAAATAAAAATAAAAATAAAAATAAAAATAAAAATAAAAATAAAAATAAAAATAAAAATAAAAATAAAAATAAAAATAAAAATAAAAATAAAAATAAAAATAAAAATAAAAATAAAAATAAAAATAAAAATAAAAATAAAAATAAAAATAAAAATAAAAATAAAAATAAAAATAAAAATAAAAATAAAAATAAAAATAAAAATAAAAATAAAAATAAAAATAAAAATAAAAATAAAAATAAAAATAAAAATAAAAATAAAAATAAAAATAAAAAAAATAAATAAAAATAGTAGTAACTGGAAAAAAAAAAGAATTTTTTTTAATATTGTTAAAACCGTTTATACTAAACTCTAGACCCTAAACCCTAAACCCTTAGGCAAAAAGTAAACCCTTAGGTAAAGAGATATTCCAAGGGTTTAAAGATTATCCAAGGGTTTAGGGTTTATCCAAGAGTTTAGGGTTTAGCGTTTAGAGTTTATTATGAACCGTTTTAATAATGGATAAAAAATAAATAAATAAAAGTAGTAGCTGTCAAAAAGAAAAAAAAATTAACATTATTAAAACTGTTCATAATAAACCCTAAACGCTAAACCCTAAACCTTAAATACTAAACCCTAAACCCTTGGGTAAACCCTAAACTCTTTGGTAAACCCTAAACCTTTGGGTAAACTCCAAACCTTTGGAATATCTCTTTACCCAAGGATTTAGGGTTTACCCAAAGTTTAGGATTTAGTGTTTAGGATTTATGATTTAGAGTTTAGTATAAACGGTTTTAACAATATTAAAAAAAATTCTTTTTTTTTTCCAGCTACTACTATTTTTATTTATTTTTTATCTTGTTATTTAAAAACCAAATTTTAAATATTCTTATATCCTTTTTAAAAAAAAAATAAATAACCAATTCTCATTGGTTGGTAGGTTCACCTAGGGGGTGAATCCAAAAATTTATGTTATATATGCCCTGTTCAAAAATGCGCCGCCGAGGACCGGAAAATCGCCGGAAAAGCGTTACTCGGCCATCAAACGTGGCGAATTGGAGAAATTCGGTGAAAAAATCGGATCGCAAAAAAATCTCCAGTTATTGTTTGTTTCGGCGTATGAATCAATTAATATGCATAGGATCAATGAAATTTGCATAAAAATAGCAAAAGAAACGGAGAAAATTGATCTTAAATCCGTCAAAATCAAAGTGCCGTCATGCTTGAAATTGCAGGAAACCTAATTGTAAGGAGGAAGATGACCTGGAAATGACAGATCTACCCCTATTTAACTTAAAACATATAAAAACAGGTTCACATGTCCTTTCTATTGCTCGAACCCTGGTTGCACGCATGTCATTAATAGAAACAACCGCTACACTATGTGATCCTTTATGAATATTTCACAAACTTGTTATATATATCCTAAAATAAATCGCCGATTAATATCCGCATAATCCCCTAATTTCTCATTCGGCGCTAGGCGTAACCCAAACGTACGAGGAACGCCTACCGAGTTTCGGAACAGGGTATATATGTAATGTTGTTCATCCTCAACATCGAATGATTAATAGGGACTTATCGGTTATGATATTTTCTTTGACACCGAGAGGAATCAGCGGGGGTTAGCACATAGCACATATATAAAAATATTTTCCCAATTTTTTATATACATATAATTTTTATCTTAGTATAACTTAAACGGCTGAGAAATGCGTTCTTTTAATTTGACCAATACAATTCCAGCAGCTGGTTTGAAAACTCTTCTGTTTGATTTGATCAACAGAAAACGTGTGTTGTCAGCCACCTAGCGGCCTAGCCAACAAAAAAAATTACCAACTAGGTGAAACTGTAGCATGGGCATCAATTCCAACATAAATTACATAATAATATTGAATTTACATTAAAAATATAAAATTATTTTTAGTTATGTCCAACATGCATAAGAACACATGCTTATACCATGTGAGGAATTTATTACCCATGATACGACTCTCGTTCTTTAGTTTTTAATAGGTATCATACATAGAGAAACTGATATATGCGATCCACCATCACTACAAGAAAACAGGGCGATACCGACGATCTAATTCGCCGTAATGTCGCCGAATAAGCATATTTTGACGAAATTCGGCGAAAATGGTCGTCGGAATCATTTCGTCGAATTTAAATATTCGCCGAATTTCGTCAGAAACTTCACGCACATTCGACGAATACCGAGAAACCACATTTTGGCGAACTTCCGGCGAAAGTCCGACAACATTTTCGAGACCGAGTTCATCGGAAAGAAGATACCGACGAACCGAGTCGTTGAATATTCGACGAACCAAAGTCGTCGAAAATTCCGGCGAACCAAAGTCGTCGAATATTCGGCGAACCAAAGTCGTCGAATATTCCGGCGAACTAAGGTTCGTCGAATATTCGGCGACTTTGGTTCGTCGAATATTCGGCGAACCAAAGTCGTCGAATATTCGGCGACTTTGGTTCGTCGAATATTCCGGCGACTTTGGTTCGTCGAATATTCCGGCGACTTTGGTTCGTCGAATATTCCGGCGAACCAAAGTCGTCGAATATTCGGCGACTTTGGTTCGTCGAATATTCCGGCGAACTAAGGTTCGTCGAATATTCGGCGACTTTGGTTCGTCGAATATTCGGCGACTTTGGTTCGTCGAATATTCGGCGAACCAAAGTCGTCGAATATTCGGCGAACCAAAGTCGTCGAATATTCCGGCGAACTAAGGTTCGTCGAATATTCCGGCGAACTAAGGTTCGTCGAATATTCCGGCGAACTAAGGTTCGTCGAATATTCCGGCGAACTAAGGTTCGTCGAATATTCGGCGAACCAAAGTCGTCGAATATTCGGCGAACCAAAGTCGTCGAATATTCGGCGAACCAAAGTCGTCGAATATTCCGGCGAACTAAGGTTCGTCGAATATTCCGGCGAACTAAGGTTCGTCGAATATTCGGCGAACCAAAGTCGTCGAATATTCGGCGAACCAAAGTCGTCGAATATTCCGGCGAACCAAAGTCGTCGAGAATATTCCGGCGAACTAAGGTTCGTCGAATATTCGGCGAACCAAAGTCGTCGAATATTCCGGCGAACTAAGGTTCGTCGAATATTCGGCGAACCAAAGTCGTCGAATATTCGGCGAACCAAAGTCGTCGAATATTCCGGCGAACTAAGGTTCGTCGAATATTCGGCGAACCAAAGTCGTCGAATATTCGGCGAACCAAAGTCGTCGAATATTCGGCGAACCAAAGTCGTCGAATATTCGGCGACTTTGGTTCGTCGAATATTCCGGCGAACCAAAGTCGTCGAATATTCCGGCGAACTAAGGTTCGTCGAATATTCGGCGAACCAAAGTCGTCGAATATTCGGCGAACCAAAGTCGTCGAATATTCGGCGACTTTGGTTCGTCGAATATTCGGCGAACCAAAGTCGTCGAATATTCGGCGAACCAAAGTCGTCGAATATTCGGCGAACCAAAGTCGTCGAATATTCGGCGAACCAAAGTCGTCGAATATTCCGGCGAACCAAAGTCGTCGAGAATATTCCGGCGAACTAAGGTTCGTCGAATATTCGGCGAACCAAAGTCGTCGAGAATATTCCGGCGAACCAAAGTCGTCGAATATTCCGGCGAACTAAGGTTCGTCGAATATTCCGGCGAACTAAGGTTCGTCGAATATTCGGCGAACCAAAGTCGTCGAATATTCCGGCGAACTAAGGTTCGTCGAATATTCCGGCGAACTAAGGTTCGTCGAATATTCCGGCGACTTTGGTTCGTCGAATATTCGGCGAACCAAAGTCGTCGAATATTCGGCGAACCAAAGTCGTCGAATATTCGGCGAACCAAAGTCGTCGAATATTCGGCGAACCAAAGTCGTCGAATATTCGGCGAACCAAAGTCGTCGAATATTCGGCGAACCAAAGTCGTCGAATATTCGGCGAACCAAAGTCGTCGAATATTCCGGCGAACTAAGGTTCGTCGAATATTCCGGCGAACTAAGGTTCGTCGAATATTCCGGCGAACTAAGGTTCGTCGAATATTCCGGCGAACCAAAGTCGTCGAATATTCCGGCGAACTAAGGTTCGTCGAATATTCGGCGAACCAAAGTCGTCGAATATTCGGCGAACCAAAGTCGTCGAATATTCCGGCGACTTTGGTTCGTCGAATATTCCGGCGAACTAAGGTTCGTCGAATATTCCGGCGAACCAAAGTCGTCGAATATTCGGCGAACCAAAGTCGTCGAATATTCGGCGACTTTGGTTCGTCGAATATTCGGCGAACCAAAGTCGTCGAATATTCCGGCGAACTAAGGTTCGTCGAATATTCGGCGACTTTGGTTCGTCGAATTCATCATTTTTTTAAAAATATTAAAATTTATTTTTTATTTATTTTTTAATATTAAAAATTAATAAATAAATAAAATCCGAAATTAAAATTTAATAATATTATAGAATTTAAAATTTCATACAAACTGAAATAGAAAAAAAAAACATTCAGAAAGTTTTAAAATTAAAAAAAAAAACTAGGGACCGGAAGGAAATAAACGATCAAGCCTCTCCAATATCTCCGCGTTGGCCCTCCTTGAATCCGCTAACTCAGCAAGAATTGTGGCATTCTACTCCTCCAATGCCACAATCCGTTCATCTCTGCTGTGTAGTTGCTCCGAATCATGGGATCGGCATATGGAGCTTCTTGAAGAAGAAGTCGGATACGAAGAAGCACGGCGGGCCAACCCAACTAAATAGCCTCCTTTCCTTTTAGGAACCGCCTACAAGAATATTTAAAGTTAGTAAACAGTATTATAAAAGAAATATATATTTATTTTAAAATTTACCTTTTCGACCATCTCGTTGATTTGCAGTCGGGACATGGTGGTTGAAGCACCCGTAGAATTGCCGTCATCAGAGAGAGGCTGAGAAGCTTGATAAGCTTCTTTCTGAGATTCCACCAACTCAACGACCTCTCTGATTAGGGGATCCTGAACTTGTCCGGTCTTCTTATTAGTGTGAGCCTCTTTAATAAGCTCGAGGCGATCTACGGGATTACCGTCGTTTGCTTCAATCTAAAAAAAACATTAGTTAAAGAATATCTAAAAAAAATAATTTAAATAAATGTAAAGATAAATAGATATAAAAAAAGAATCACTTACAAGTTGATCCTCCTTAGAGGACATAGAGCAAGCGCCGAGGTTGTGCACATACATTCCTTTCCCGCCACGATCGCTCTTCCGATTCTTCGAGTTCTTACGAGGCGTCGTTCTGATGTCGTCCTTCTCCCAATGGACTATCAACTGCTCCCACACCGTCCCATTAATGAACCGTGGCTTCTTGTTATTCAGCCATACTGTCTTCCACGAGTTGATCTGCTTCGTATAAGAGTCCATGGCCTTCTCGTTGAATTTCTGACGGACTGTTTCCGTCAGACCGGACTCCCAAGTGAATTCTTGCTACAAAACACACATAGATTTAATTAGTAATGCAAACATACATTAAAATATTAAAATACATTAAAAAAACTAAAAAGTTACCGCAAATTGACGAAACCACAACTCCCGCTCCTCGGAAGGGATCACACTCCACTTCGGATATCCGGTACGGAGCATGGAATACATCATCTGGTTGATGCTCCTGCTAATGCCATTGCTGGACTTTTGGAACCTTTAAAAAAATTTCATGTTAGAAAGTTAATTAAGGGAAAAAACATAATGCTTGAATAAAGTAAAAATACTAACCAAGTTGTATATCCCGGTCGTGGGTTGGGATGGAGAACCGGGAGATGCTCTCGACCTGGTTGTTGAACCAATAGTTCAACTGACATGACCCCCGGTTCCTGCTGAGCATGAGCGGGATCGACGGCTGGAGCGGGAACATAAGCGGGAACATAAGCGGGAACCGAGTTTTGTTCTGAGGCGATCCGATGCAGGAAGTACTCACCGAACAACCTCGGCCGCCACGGGTGCTGAACGACGGCGGTGGAACGGCGTGCCTCGTCAGACCTAAAAGTTTTAAAAATTAATAAATCGAAACCTTTTCAAAGATTTATATATATATATATATATATATATATATATAAAAGATTATAAATATTTGTAAAAATGTTTATAAATATTTATAAATGTTTATAAATGTTTATAAATATTTATAAATGTTTATAAATATTAGTAAAAGTTTAAAAATATTTAAAAATATATTAAAAATTAATATTACAAGTTTTAATATATTTATAATTATAAAAATGTTTTAAAAATGTTTATAATTATAAAAAATGTTTTAAAAACGTTTATAAATATAGAAAAATGTTTATAAATATTTAAAATTTTTTATAATTATAAAAAATGTTTTAAAAACGTTTATAAATATAGAAAAATGTTTATAAATATTTAAAAATGTTTAAAAATGTTTATAATTATAAAATATGTTTTAAAAATTATAAAAAAAATTTAAAAACGTTTTATTATATATAATATATTACTGGAAACCCCCAAAAACGTTTTTAAAAATCAGAAATACATTTAAAAACACAAAAATTATTGAATTTCAACAAACAGAAATTATTAAACCCCAAAAAAAAAATTAAAACAAGTTTGTAAACAACAATCCCTAACTAATAGATCCTAATTATCCATTCAATCCTAAAGTTTTCAATCAAACAACCTATAATCCCAAGATCTAACTTTCTAAATCTTAAAAATTGAAAAAAGTTAAGAAAATTACATGTTTATGGTGTGTGGGAGGGAGATGTCGGAGAGGGGAGAACAGACGTCGCCGGAGAGAGGAGGAGGGACGTCGCCGAGTCGGAGTCGCCGGAGAAGGAGGAGCCTCGAATCGCCGGAGAGGAAGAAGAAAGAGATGCGCCGAAATGAGAAGGAAGAAGAAAGGTAGGGCTTTTAAGTTTAATGATTCCGACGGACCGTGTTCGTGGTATTCCGTCGGAATCATTAAACTTAAACCAATGGCGGTTCACGAAAATTTTCCGCGGTTTAATTTCCGGGTAATTTGGAATTCGGCGAATTCGGCGAACTGAAGGTTCGTCAGAATTCCGTCGGTATATTCCACGGACACCTTTACATTGTGTTTAGGTCTTTAAAACAAGTTTGTAAATGCAAAATCCAAATCTTTGATAATATTTATAGTATTTGCATATAAAGATTTAACTATGAAAATGTTTTCATAACAAAATTTCACACAAAAAATTTGCGGTTCACGAAAATTTTCCGCGGTTTAATTTCCGGGTAATTTGGAATTCGGCGAATTCGGCGAACTGAAGGTTCGTCAGAATTCCGTCGGTATATTCTGACGGATTTCTGACGACATTGTGTTTAGGTCTTTAAAACAAGTTTGTAAATGCAAAATCCAAATCTTTGATAATATTTATAGTATTTGCATATAAAGATTTAACTATGAAAATGTTTTCATAACAAAATTTCACACAAAAAAAATTTGTAGTGTAAGATTAGATGAATATGATTGTATAAGTATATGTGTGTGAAGATAAGATGTTAAGAAAATATATTTATACATATATAAATATTTTAATGAGTTGTTATATTGGAGCGGTTGTGATCTAATATTATACTAAACACTTAATATGTGTTATTTTCAAAGTTTTGTGTCCGAATATAAGTATTTTTTGATGTAGAAAATGTTATTTACAATAGTCGTCAGAAATTCCTCGGAAAATTCTGACGACATTCAACGAACGAGAGGTTCGTTGAATTCGTCGAATTTTCGAGGAATTTCGGCGACTATTGTAAATCATGAATAAACCACATTCGTCGGTATGTCGTCAGTAGTTTCGGCGACATACCGACGGAATCTTAAAAAAAAAAAAAATTTACAACTTAACTAAGATGTTATAATTAAGAATTCCTAATCGAATCTTGAGAATCTTCAGAATCTTCATCAAACTCCCCAACCTCGACCAATGTACAATAGCATCAAGTCCAAACTCGGAAAAATTCTCAACGAGTCCAACATCTCCCAAATCTTCAACTGCACTCCGTTCTTTGGTAGAGTCCGGTTGTAATGGCTCATTATCGAAGTTCCATCCACTCGTCCTCTTGGGTTGATTTGTGTTACAGTGATCCATGGATCGTCTCTGTACGTCACCCGAGGGTAACTGATGTAACACACCTATCAATTATACAAGTATTAGTAAAATATAAACCATTAATTATGTTATTAAAATTATGAATAAATTGATATACGATCACTTCATGGCTAGAATGAAAGGATCATAATATTGAAGTTTCCGCGAATGAACTGATGTAACACCAAACGATCTGTCTTCACTCCTCTATCTGGGTGGTGTCATACCAATCACAATAGAATACTACACACCGCAATCCAACCATACCGAGCTGGATTTCCAATATTTCTTCTATGTTGCCGTAGTAGACATCATCAGGAAGAAGACGAAACACCAGCATCATATGTTGATCTCGAATGACCTTTTCTTGTGAATGCATATCCTCGCGTACAATATTTTGGATATGATCTGACCACAAAGTTTGGTCCCCGCACAATTTCGCGTATCCAATCATCGAACACAAAACCTCTAGCCAAACCATCATCCACCTATAAATTAAAGACATATATTAGTGGAAAATTAATTACTTTATATTTAATATAAACTAATATATCATTTGCATAGGGTAATATGATATATGACTCACATAACTAAGAAACCATGCAGCAAATCCGTTATATGCGAGTTGTTGAAGCTCATCTTACATGCATGCACGTGAGTCATACGCAACTCGCCATATAAACACTATATAAAAGATATTGTCAATATGAATCAAACTTATTGAATATATATTAATCTAACTATTTAAATGAATAAATATTTTTACCTCTCATATTGTTGAAGTTCTTCACAGTTGGTTAGCAAATATGTTTGCAAATGAGCGTGCTCAGTCTCGGTAAGTCTCCGCTTCGTGGGTTTTCCACTAAGTCGTCCTATTTCCCTGAACATGCTTGGGACAGTAACATGATATGTTGCTCTCTCCCCTCTGTCATCATGCCGAGCAGGTCTTCGGTTTTTTGTATGCACTTCTGATGGAAAATAGTTTTCAGCAAAGATTGCAGTTTCTTCATTGATCACCTGTGCGACTATAGATCCTTCCACCTTGCTTGAATTTCCCACCTTCTTCTTCAGATGATGCATATAACGCTCAAAAAGATACATCCATCTGCGCACAGACCACCAAGTTCCAATTCTCTTGCGAGATGAATAGCAAGATGCTCCATTACATCAAAGAATGATGGAGGAAATATCTTCTCGAGGTTGCACATGCTGACTGGTATGTTTGCCTTCAGATTACTAATACCCTCTGGAGTCACTGCTCTGGTGCATAAATCGCGGAAGAAAACACTTATCCCTACATAGATAGAAGACAAAATTTTCATAAGTATTAGGTTTATATAAGCATAAAATATAAAAATCATTTAAAATATAAAGATAAAAGATACCTGCAATTGCTTCATGAACATTACGTGGCAATAGTGCGGAAAAAGCAAACGGAAGGAGGCGCTGCATAATTACATGACAATCATGACTCTTTAAGCCAGTAAACTTTCCTTCGCTTCTATCAACGCAGTTCCGCAAATTTGATGCATAACCGTCTGAAATTGCACTCTATCGTAATCCAATCAAAGAACTCTTCTTTGCAGCACCATCCAGCCGATAAATGGGAAAAGGGGCCATACCGTTCTCATCAGCGTGAAGTTGAGCGATCACATATATCGACTAAATCCAACCTTGACTTCAAATTATCCTTCGTTTTACCTTGGATGTTAAGGATTGTGTTCATCGATTGTCAAAAGTTCTTCTCGATATGCATGACATCTAAATTATGCCGCAACGGATGATCCTTCCAATATGGCAGATCGAGAAAATACTTTTTGTGCGGTTATGTAGCTCTCCAACCGCATCGACTCGAATGTTTTCATGTCCACCTACGTCGGCGTTATCGCACCAAAATCCTCAACTGTTTCCACAAATCTTCCCCACTAACTTCCTCGGTGGACCATCAAACATCTGCTTGTTCTTCGTAAACAAAGTCTTACTCCTTCGGTATGGATGATCGGTGGTAGAAATCTTACGTGACAGTCAAACCAACACGTTTTCCTTCCGTGCTTTAGTTGGAAAGCATATGTGTCATCTTGACAATATGGACATGATAGCCTCCCATGTGTTGTCCATCCGGATAACATACCATATGCTGGAAAGTCACTTATTGTCCACATAAGTCGCCCGCATATGAAAATTTTCTTTGCACGAAACATCGTATGTCTCAAAACCATGCCCATAGTTGTTGCAACTCATATATCAGTGGTTGAAGAAACACATCTAGTGATCTCTTAGGATGCTCTGGCCCGTGGACGAACCGAGGAACAAAACTCGTCGCATGCACAAGCTCGGCGGTAAGTTGTGCGGTGTCACAATAACGGCCATAGAGAATACTGTCTTCCATGCTTTCCAAATGGGCTGAAACCATCAGTACATAATCCAAGATAAACATTTCTTCTCTCTTCCGCAAATTCGGATATGTTGGTGGAAATGTTTCCAAGCCTTCGCATCGGAAGGATGTCTAATCTCACCATTTGTGGAATGCTCGCATGCCATCTCATTGCTTTTGCTGCGGCGCCACTGATACAACCTCTTCAATCTTTCCGTCAAAGGCAAATACCACATCCTTTTGAGCGGGACCGGAACTCTTCCCTCGTCTCGATAACGAGGTTTCCTACAAAATTTGCATTTAACCCGTTCCTTATCAGCTCCCGGTAGATCATGCGGTTGTCAATACATACATCTATCACTTCGTGCGGTAGTTGAAGACCCAACAAGTTTCGAACCTCGTAGTATGAACCGGTGCAAGATTATCCTCGGTAGAATACCTTTGACAAAATCGTGTCAGCGTCCACACATTCTTCACCAAATTATAGTGCGTCTTAATACCCATCAATCTAGTTGCAGATGATAAGGGTGAATGACCATCTCTACAACCTTTATATAAAGGCTGTTTTCCGCATCCAACATGTCAAAAATCTCCTAGATTCGGGTTTGGTTCTTCCCTCGATAATGATCATGTACCATCGCCAGCATCTACACCATAATCTATATCCGTTCTAGGTTCTTCTAACCTAATATCGGTGAGGTTAGCTAACGGTGAGGTTATTATCTACCATATTCATAACCGGTTTCTCCATGAAGATACCAAACTTTATAATTACGTGAAAACCCTCTCATATACAAATGAGACCAAACATCAAATTCTTTTATAACTCTATTATTATTGCAAGTAGAAGCGGGGACATCTTAACATACCGGTTTTGATTCGGTTGCTGTTGAACAAGCCTCATGAATTCTCCAATCCCTTGACCGTATTCATCGTAAGCAAATTGGTGTTGGGATCCATATGAGGTTTATCCATCCACGAACGATAATAAACTCGAAGACATGATTTTCGAATTATTGTGATTAGAGAGTGAAGAGTGAATGAGGAGTGAATGAGTTGAATGAGGAGAGGTTGCATTTATAGGAAAATGGTTCGGGCAATCCGACGACATTACGGAATTCGGCGACCAACGGTCATATTCGTCGAATTCGTCGGTGTTTTCCAATCTCAAACGGCTATAAAACAGTCATATCTAATTGTCATAAAGTTAGTCGAATTTCGTCGTATATAGTGACGAAATTCCGGCGACCTCAACGATTATATATATGATGGAAGTCGTGAATTTCATCGGTATATAGTGACGAAATTCCGGCGACCTCAACGGTTATTTATATTATCGAGGAAAGTCGTCGAATTTTGTCGGTATATAGTGGCGAAATTCGGCGACCTCAACGATTATATATATGATCGGTATGTCGTGAATTCGTCACTATATTCCGGCGGACACATATTTCTCGAAAGTCGTCAAAATTTTCGGCGACATTCCGGCGACCGTTTTTAAATTTCGATGGGTATGTCGCCGGTATGTCGTCAACAAATTCGACGACCCTCCATCCGTCGGAATGTTCGTCGGAATATGCCGTGTTTTCTTATAGTGCATATATTCCTAAGCTATTAAAGAAACTGTTGTAAATAGGTGGTATATAATTAGTTGGCGACAATATGGCAAATCTAGAATGAGATAACGGCAAACGTATAATTAGTTGGCACCAATTTTTAATCAGTCTACAGCCGTTAACCTATACACACCAACCGATTTTATTTATTTCTTTTTAAAGAACCCAACTGAGATTTGTGAACTGAAAATGATAAATTATGTATTCGCAAATAATATACGAAGAGTCAAAATTTTTACCATTTTACTGAGAAAAAGATGTAAACAATTATATTTGTTTACGAGCAGAAAATCGTACGTGGTAAAAAAATGTATTCATTTTAAGCAAAAAAGGGTATATTTATGTGTTATATTTATATAGTTCACAAGCAAGACCGACTTATATACCAATTGGAAGTGAAGCGTTCGAATAAAATCTCCCACAAGGTTCTTTTTTATTAATTTTTACCTAGAAATTCTAACCAGAAAAGAAACAAAATGAGCACTGTTTTTATCATAAATATAACACATAATGATTAAAATAACTAAATGTTTCAATGAAAAATTAAAAGATACCTCTAAAGTTAATTATTTTATATTTAGGTCTAGAGTTGAAGAGAAGGTTAGGTTCAAAATCTTTAAAAAAAAATAATATGTAAAATTTAAAATAATAATTTTGAAAACAGTTTCAAAAAGAATTTTTTGAATTTTAGAATAAAAGTTTGGAAAAAATGGATAAAAAATTTTGAAAAATAAAATTAAAAAGTTCAAATTAAAAATGATTTTGAAAAGTTATTTTAAATATTTTTAATTTTCATTTATTTATATTTATATATCTATAGAAAACAAAAGAGAAAGGACTTTACCTTTTTAAATTTTAACGCAGCTTATTTTAATCATTTTATTGCATACTTTTTGGTCAGAAACCTCTATTTTATGATTTTTGAGGAGACTTGCCAATAAAATTATATTCCCTCTGTTTCTAAAAGATCTATGTTTTAGATTTTTCACACTTATTAAGAAAAAACATAAAATTTTAGTTACCAATGCATTGATTTTCTTAATTAACTATTCCCCATAAATTTTAACCAATAAGATTTTAATAAATATAATTATATTTTTTGAAATGTACAAATTTTCATTAATAAGTGCATTGAAAATGTAAAAAATGTATATTTTTGAAACGAAATTTTTTTCCAGAACATGGATATTTTAGAAACGGAGGGATTAACTTATAAGAACATATGCTTCCACACACCGTATAACCTTTGATCCGACAGAAGATAATTAATTACTCCCAATAGCTTTTGTCACACAGTACTATCTTCACAAAGCATCACACTAGTAGCAATAACAAAACCGCCATAGAAGCCAAACGCTTAATTACTAATAGCTTTTGTCACTACCTTATTAGGTTTTAAGGTTGTGAAATGTCTAATTAAAGTTTGTCGTTTACGTACAATTCTGACATAACGACTTCCTCGGCGTCTTTATATGACAGGTGATGATTTCTTTTGGTTAGTTAACACATATATAACATTTTGTAAAAGTGATAATTCTGCACTATATATTAACATCTAGAATTTTATTTTTTCAAAAAAACATCTAGAATTTTTATTTTAAAAAGTGGATTGGTTATTTGGTTTATTTCTTGTTTTTTATTGTTGCTTTTAGTTACTAAATACCAGCTACTACCAAAAGTCAAAAACGTTGACTTGAACGACGACTTTTTGGGTCATAAGACAACGAGAACAACGTTCACTATCAGTTATGGATAAATTGTTTTGACGTTATAAGCTGAAGTCTGATGATGGAAGTCAATAGACAGATTTATGATAAAGGAAACAAACAAGAAGAAAAAATAAGTTGGGCCGTAAAACACATACGAAATAAGTTATGACCTTCCTTCCCGGTAGAACTCAATATGGCAGATAATATTTTCATTAAAAAACTCACAAAATTTTTGGTATTCAAGGAATAGCAAAATGTATTTTAGAATGCTTACGTGTCCTAGTGGCATTGGATCATGACGAAACGTACTCCGAGAAATGCGGCTGTTTGCCGATCTCTTTACTTCACAATCACTTGTTTTGTTTTCACCAGTGCAGCATCTAATTATGCTCTTTCACACTACAGTTTTATTATATAAAACTATAAGCAGTGCCGTGCAAACAATTTTAGCTGCCATAAACGAATTAAAATAAAATGTCTACTATTAGCTATAAATGTTATTGTAAATGGTCATATAGTAGAAAAAAATAAAAGTTAAATTACGAAGCAAAAAAAAAATTGAATAAACTATTATATTTAATTTTTTAACCAGCTCTATTAAAATAAATAAAACAAGCGGGACATTAATGTTTTATGTGATTAATTTACTATACAACGATGTTTATTTATTTTATTGTATTTTGATAATTAAAAATGATTATATACTGTTTTGGTTGCTTAAGTATGAAAATCATAAGTTTATAATGTCTTCTTGTCTTCTTTATTTTAACTATCGTAAAACTTTTAATCTTTAGGTATTTATTTTATATTTTTTAACGGAGCTCAAATAGATGAAACTGGAAAATATGCTCTTAATTGTTTCTAGAAAATTTGATGCCATAAGCCAATGTTTCAAAATCTAACATTGAGGCACGACTCTGACTATAAGTATTTTTAATACAGTAAGTAGTAAGATTTTGTTTTTGTTTAATTATTTAACTAGCTAGCCAATATTATATCCCTTAGAAACTAATGCTTCGGTCGAGTTTTATGGTCTAGTGAGATATTTACTGTACGGCATGCCCTAAAGCAGAGTATACAAACTACAACGCCACTTTTTACTAGAGGGTCAAAAACTTAATGGTGAACTCAACAACAAGATAATCTAGTTAAAAGTACAAGACTTGGCCTGGCCGTATATATCTCGATCTATGTATTAATATAAAATTATATCATTCATATATAACCTTTAAATATTAATTGTTAATTTAGTTCATTATATAGAGAGAGTACAATTCTGATCTTCCTCCCTCTCTCTAACTTAAGAAGTGGTCGAAGATGTTTACATTCTGAAAAGTCAGCGTCTCTTTCTCTCGTTTCATCAACCATTCTTCTTCTTTCATCCTCTTACTTTTTCCCCAAGAAAATTACAAAATTTTCCAGGATAATAATCCAACATCACTGATCACCAGCCCTTTTCCGAAATATCTATAAAACAATTTGTACTTGTAATCCTACCTTTTTTTTCTACTTTGTCGCCGTGTATATATACATATAAGCGCACACACACACGCATCTACATATATATGTTATGTGCAGTGTCTCTGAATCTTTAGACATGGACAACTTCCAAGGAGACCTAACAGACGTTGTACGAGGAATCGGGTCAGGACACGTTTCATCATCTACTGGGCCACCGGAAGGTCCATCACCGAGCAGTTTGTCTCCGCCGCCGATTTCAGATGTCCCCTCCATCGCCAGTTGTCAGATAAATCCCTTCGGCGACCCGTTCGTAAGCATGACAGATCCTCTCTTCAACCTCACGGCTAATAAAAGCAACAACAGCTTCGAAGTTAATTTTCCAGAGGTTTCTGAGGATGATCATATCAAGAGTCAATGCAGTATCTTCCCAAGAATCCAGATCTCACAAAAAAACATCATCCACGACGCCTCCAAGTGTAGTTCCCCAGTCATGGCCGTCTCCCCCGCCGTCGCAGCAGCTTCTCCGTGGGGGATGATCACTAACAGTCCAAGAAACTGTTTAATGGTCGATAATAGTAACAACACGTCATCTTCTTCGCAGATTCAGATCTCTTCTTCCCCTCGGAATCTTGGCATAAAGAAGAGGTGAATTTATTACAATCCGATCTCCGTGATTATTTATCATTTTGTCTTTCTTGATTAAACGAGATCATTTAATGCTAGGTTCATGATAAAATATAGTGACGCCATGTGGTTAATTATTATTTCTCTTTCGAGAATTTTTTCAATTAAGTACCATTTTCACTTTTCATATTTGAAAACTTGATTGTGTTAATCACCAAAGTTTCATGTTTTTATCTTTTCTTTTTCGAAAACTAATCTGAAATATATACAGCAGATGAGGTAGCAAATAATGAATAATAATACGCTATTTATATATTACAACATTATTTATCTATTGTATTGTTTTCAAATTGAGTTTCCTGATTGCTATTTCATATTATTTCTTGTCTACCATTCTAAGAGTTCCATGAAACCATGAGAGATCAATTGAACTAGGGCTTCGTTTTGTGCTATGTATATGCAAGCTTTATGTTTTTTTTCCTGGAGATGTCTCTTTTTATTCCATCTTTAAAATTTTCATGAGTTTGCTTTTGTTATTATAACTTCTTATTTTCCTTTATCTTTCAAACGATATTCACTTTTTAATATTTTTTGTTTACTTTTTTTTTGAACAAATTTTTGTTTACTTATTATATTTATATATTTACTTTCAAACTTAAAAGGGTATGCGCAGGAGTATATATTTATGGAGTGTAAACAATGAACATTAGCTACGCTTCCATCATATCTTAAATGAAATTCATTATGCCGCACGCTATAACATTGCTAGAAAGATTAACTTTTAAATTACAACTAACATGTATACAAGTATACTCACATGGGTCTAAACTTTTTTTTTGAACGACAAATGCAGGAAGGGTCAAGGAAAGAAAGTGGTGTGCATACCGGCTCCAGCCGCCATGAACAGCCGGTCCAGTGGGGAAGTAGTTCCGTCTGATCTATGGGCTTGGCGTAAGTACGGTCAAAAACCCATCAAAGGTTCTCCCTATCCCAGGTACATATATATACAATATTTACATATTCATGTACCGCTCTCTCTCTATATATATAACAATTATAAACCTATGTCCCTGGTACACATTACAAAAGAGAAATATATATATATGAGACCATGATAAGTTTGATCAAAAAAAAAAAAATGAGACCATGATATTATGTAGTGTAATATATTAATGTTGTCGTCTCACCATTTTTTCAACAAAAAAGTAGATATGCTATACTGAAAGTGAATTTTCTTGAGAGGATAAATTCACATTATAAGAAGAATCTGCACCTTTGCTTTCCTCTGACAAGCAATACTGCAGATGCAATCATTAGCATGTAACTATAAAGTATAAAGTACATCCATCTCTCTCCGGCGCACATAAGCCTTTAATTTCCTTATTGTGAAATTTGATGTAAACATATCTTATAATCATAATATTCCACAGGAAAAGCTAGGATATCGTTGCTATTCTCCGATTAATTGTACCAAGTGATCATCTAATGTGTGTTGTTCATGCATGTTTAATTGGAAAAGTGGTTTTCTCAAGAAAAAGGCTACGTACTCACACACACACATACATATAACAAATAAACTTTGTTAAGCAAAAAACAACTTATACATATTAATTACATTATGGCTAATCAAGTCTTTGATGGCTACTTGAATGCTTAAATATTTGTTCCTCAGGGGTTACTACAGATGTAGCAGCTCGAAAGGTTGTCCAGCTAGGAAACAAGTGGAACGTAGCCGCACCGATCCAAACATGTTAGTCATTACCTATACATCTGAGCATAACCATCCGTGGCCCACTCAACGCAACGCTCTCGCTGGCTCCACTCGTTCTTCTTCCTCTTCCTTTTCAAACCCTTCTTCAAAATCATCAACAGCAATCACAACCTCAACCGCCTCTGCCTCGTCCAGAGTCTCCCAAAACAAAGACGAACCCAATAAGTCCCACTTGGCCTCCTCCTCCACCCCTCCTTCTCCTTATGTAGCTGCGGCGGTTAAGGAGGAGGACGTTCAGGAGCGTCAGGACAAAATGGAGTTCGATAATGACGTTGACGATACCTATATACCGGAGTTTCAACATCAGCCGGAGGGTTTCTTCGCCGATCTTGACGAGCTAGAGGAAGATTCTCTAACTATGTTACTCTCTCAAGGATTCTCAGGAAGTGGAGGCAACCTAGAGAACAAAACGACAATTCCCGACGTTTTTAGCGATTTCTTTGACGACGACTCCTCAAGGTCGTTATAAAAAATTCTTATTATGTATACATATATAGAAACGAATTTGTCATGAATTTCTTGTAATTCGGTTGATGGTGTACATCACAGGCATCTGTAGTCGATGAGGGTAATCTCTTCATTTACCATACAATTTTTTTTATGGGGGGATCCATCTTCTAGTATAGTCAAAAACAAAATTCCACTGGTTAAAAAAAAAAAATTCCACTGGTTTTGTGAGTTATGTGCCTTTCTTCTTTTATAAATGCTTTTGATAAAGTTAAAATGATCAAAACTATATATGTTATTTTTCAACATGAAGACACACTGTTGACAAAAAAAAAAGACACATACCAAAATCCAGACTGATATAAAGTTTGTGAAAAACTATTATTATCATTCAAAACATCAGTGCATGGTACTCAGTACACAATTTATGATTGAAATCCTAATAAGAAAAACTCAAAATATGACTTTCGATACAAGATATTCTAGCGCTAGTTACAATATATTTAAAATGGTGTTCTTATGAAGACAATAAATGTATTTTGGGGTCGTGTAAGCCATTTACTCTAAATCAAATAAATGAAAAATGATAATAGGTTTGTATAAAACGGCCATACATATATACAAGAATGAAGTTCCGATTCAGTTTTCTTTTCGTAGATTGGGATGTATGAGAATAGAGTTATGTCGTCATGATGATTAGAGTTGTCCAAGCTCATTTATTGTATATATACTAGTTTAAGATTTAAGAAGGCTGTTCATGAGAATACTACTGACCATGCATGTGGATGATCTTGGAAGGCAGGAAGAGAACCCTAGTTTCATGGCTTTTTCTACGGGACGAAATAAATTAGAATCTCGTAATAATTACTAGTTCTTGTAGTTTGAGATAATGTGTTTTTAATAAATTGATATAATAATGTTTTTTTTTCATTCTTCCTTGTGACTGGTTCAGGGGAAAATCAAATGCATAGGTGCCGTCTCTTTTTCTTTCTTTCTTATTTCTTATATAAAAATAACCGTCTAATTTATGAAATCATGGTGCAGTTGTAAATACACATGAGTCCATATCTTAATAATTATTATTTTTTATTATCAGCTAGATACAAGATCGGATAAAGGAATCGAGTTATTGTAGGAAAAACTGTAGACATGGATATTTAACCACTTGCTAGTGACACTTCATCTCTTAGTAATTAATTTTATCAAGAAAAATCTAACTTATTCTTTACTTCTGTGTAAAACATCAATACAATTAAATCAGAATCCTTTTTTTGGATTTGCCCCTACTCTACCATGGTATATTACTTTTTGTGCCATCAGTTTTGCCTTAAAAACTAAATCTCATTAAGGATAGTTTAGGAAATCAAAAATAGACCACCACAGCCTCCACAAATCTTAACCTCCACAAATATAGGGATCCACTCCTCTCAAACAAGGGACGGTTATGTATGTTGATAATTAGTCCTTCTTTTTGATTTTAACATGCGGATGATTATCTATATTACTCTATTATATAAATAAAACCTATATTACTTTATTATATATTCATACTTATTAAATCAACTATATAGGTTGCAAAATTAAATAAGGATTCTCCATTGTGATTTTTTTTTTAAATACGTACATGCACAATAAGACATAGTTTTAGTTAAGCAAACTCATTAGTACATATAGTTGTAAGACAATGAATTTTAAATAAAAGACTAAGCTTCTATATTTTAATATTGTAAAAAATGAAATAAAATAATTTCGTCCAATATTTATCGTACATTAAACTGGATTACTAAAAATAACTTACAGAAAATAAAATGTAAGTGGAGGATTTTCATTTCTATAATTCTTATATATATATATATATATATAAAGTAATTTATGTCCGTTGGGATTGTATAGTTGGGCCGTGTAGACTATTTTACTAAAAACATGATATTAACAATTCTTATATAAATTATGGGTTTTATGGTATGTGTTATAGTTTAGCCTAACTGTATATATATATATAAAGTAATTTATGTCGTTGGGATTGTATAGTTGGGCGTGTAGACTATTTTACTAAAAACATGATATTAACAATTCTTATATAAATTATGGGTTTTATGGTATGTGTTATAGTTTAGCCTAACTGTATATATATATATAAAGTAATTTATGTCGTTGGGATTGTATAGTTGGGCCGTGTAGACTATTTTACTAAAAACATGATATTAACAATTCTTATATAAATTATGGGTTTTATGGTATGTGTTATAGTTTAGCCTAACTGTATATATATATATTTTATAATTTATAGTTTGTATTACAATATATTTAAAATGGTGTTCTTATGAAGACAATAAATGTATTTTGGGGTCGTGTAAGCCATTTACTCTAAATCAAATAAATGAAAAATGATAATAGGTTTGTATAAAACGGCCATACATATATACAAGAATGAAGTTCCGATTCAGTTTTCTTTTCGTAGATTGGGATGTATGAGAATAGAGTTATGTCGTCATGATGATTAGAGTTGTCCAAGCTCATTTATTGTATATATACTAGTTTAAGATTTAAGAAGGCTGTTCATGAGAATACTACTGACCATGCATGTGGATGATCTTGGAAGGCAGGAAGAGAACCCTAGTTTCATGGCTTTTTCTACGGGACGAAATAAATTAGAATCTCGTAATAATTACTAGTTCTTGTAGTTTGAGATAATGTGTTTTTAATAAATTGATATAATAATGTTTTTTTCATTCTTCCTTGTGACTGGTTCAGGGAAAATCAAATGCATAGGTGCCGTCTCTTTTTCTTTCTTTCTTATTTCTTATATAAAAATAACCGTCTAATTTATGAAATCATGGTGCAGTTGTAAATACACATGAGTCCATATCTTAATAATTATTATTTTTATTATCAGCTAGATACAAGATCGGATAAAGGAATCGAGTTATTGTAGCGCTAGTTACAATATATTTTTGACAAACTGAAAAATTTAGTATATTTATATTTTAAAATAAATCTTCAATTTGTATTCAAAAATTTATGATGGGAAAATTAATAATAAAATAGGTCTAGAATAGTTCTGGGTATTTTATCCGGACACCAAGACCCGACCCGGAACCAATCTAAAAATACAGGTTCGGGTCTGGGTCCATGCTAAAGTACTTACTGGGTCTTTTTTTCTTTGGGCCTGTGAGTCTCGGTTCGAGTCCAAGACTCACGGATCCTCTCAGAAGATCCATGTTTGAATAAACATATAGCAACAGAAAATATACCCGTCAGTATTCCTCTAGAGACTGACCCGCCCTTTATATATTAACAAAAAACATACAAAGCAAAACATATACCCGCCCTCTTAGGGCGGGTCAGTATCTAGTACACTTTATTTAATTCAAATAATTATTTGAATGCTAAATCACCGTTAGAGTGGAAGGATTATGAGAGTGTGTGGGCAAACGGGAGTGTGAGATCTCAACTTTTGATCAAAATTATTCTGGAAATAGTGACCTTAAGTTTTGTCAAATCCATCGGACTCTGATTATTAGAAAAAGAAAAGTTGCATCTTTAGTTTTAATTTTTTAATATTTCTAAAAAGTGATCGATTTGATGAGAGGACTGGAGAAAAGAACAGTCGAATATTACACGTTTAATAATCATAATATTTACTTTTCTATGGTTTTATTCTCCATGATGGGACATAGAGTATGAGAGGTCGCTATGAATTTGGAGGAAGATTTTAGTGGGCAAATAGGCTTATGGATGGTGGTACAATTTGTCATTACCTTCTTTTAGATTAGTGAAAATGTTAACCTTTTCTTTTATTTTTATAATTTATAGTTTGTATTACAATATATTTTTGACAAACTGAAAAATTTAGTATATTTATATTTTAAAATAAATCTTCAATTTGTATTCAAAAATTTATGATGGGAAAATTAATAATAAAATAGGTCTAGAATAGTTCTGGTATTTTATCAGGACACCAAGACCCGACCGAACCAATCTAAAATACAGGTTAGTGCGGGTCCATGCTAAAGTACTTACTGGGTCTTTTTTTCTTTGGGCCTGTGAGTCTCGGTTCGAGTCCAAGACTCACGGATCCTCTCGAGAAGATCCATGTTTGAATAAACATATAGCAACAGAAAATATACCCGTCAGTATTCCTCTAGAGACTGACCCGCCCTTTATATATTAACAAAAACATACAAAGCAAAACATATACCCGCCCTCTTAGAAGTCAGTATCTAGTACACTTTATTTAATTCAAATAATTATTTGAATGCTAAATCACCGTTAGAGTGGAAGGATTATGAGAGTGTGTGGGCAAACGGGAGTGTGAGATCTCAACTTTTGATCAAAATTATTCTGGAAATAGTGACCTTAAGTTTTGTCAAATCCATCGGACTCTGATTATTAGAAAAAGAAAAGTTGCATCTTTAGTTTTAATTTTTAATATTTCTAAAAGTGATCGATTTGATGAGAGGACTGGAGAAAAGAACAGTCGAATATTACACGTTTAATAATCATAATATTTACTTTTCTATAATTCTTATATATATATATATATATATAAAGTAATTTATGTCCGTTGGGATTGTATAGTTGGGCCGTGTAGACTATTTTACTAAAAACATGATATTAACAATTCTTATATAAATTATGGGTTTTATGGTATGTGTTATAGTTTAGCCTAACTGTATATATATATATATATATATATATTTTATAATTTATAGTTTGTATTACAATATATTTTTGACAAACTGAAAAATTTAGTATATTTATATTTTAAAATAAATCTTCAATTTGTATTCAAAAATTTATGATGGGAAAATTAATAATAAAATAGGTCTAGAATAGTTCTGGGTATTTTATCCGGACACCAAGACCCGACCCGGAACCAATCTAAAAATACAGGTTCGGGTCTGGGTCCATGCTAAAGTACTTACTGGGTCTTTTTTTCTTTGGGCCTGTGAGTCTCGGTTCGAGTCCAAGACTCACGGATCCTCTCAGAAGATCCATGTTTGAATAAACATATAGCAACAGAAAATATACCCGTCGGTATTCCTCTAGAGACTGACCCGCCCTTTATATATTAACAAAAAACATACAAAGCAAAACATATACCCGCCCTCTTAGGGCGGGTCAGTATCTAGTACACTTTATTTAATTCAAATAATTATTTGAATGCTAAATCACCGTTAGAGTGGAAGGATTATGAGAGTGTGTGGGCAAACGGGAGTGTGAGATCTCAACTTTTGATCAAAATTATTCTGGAAATAGTGACCTTAAGTTTTGTCAAATCCATCGGACTCTGATTATTAGAAAAAGAAAAGTTGCATCTTTAGTTTTAATTTTTTAATATTTCTAAAAAGTGATCGATTTGATGAGAGGACTGGAGAAAAGAACAGTCGAATATTACACGTTTAATAATCATAATATTTACTTTTCTATGGTTTTATTCTCCATGATGGGACATAGAGTATGAGAGGTCGCTATGAATTTGGAGGAAGATTTTAGTGGGCAAATAGGCTTATGGATGGTGGTACAATTTGTCATTACCTTCTTTTAGATTAGTGAAAATGTTAACCTTTTCTTTTATTTTTATAATTATGGGATTTTTTTGTTTTATATTTCAAAAGTAAGAATATGATTAAAATATAGTGGGTTAAGTCCCATCCAAAAAGCTTTCTAGTTTCTAGACTAGATTGAGATTCACTATAACCTTAAATCCAAAAAGAAGAATAAGCCGGTTGATAATGATAGTTTGCTATTAATTACAAACTAATCTCTTCAATATATATAATTAAATATCTCATCAAAAATTATAGCGATGAAAGGAGAATCACTGTAGGAGAAGATTGATGTATGTCAATGACTCAATATTGATTATATTCACTAGTCATAATGATTTTTTATGAGACATTAACGATAAATTCTTCCATTGTACATATATATGCACATAAAATTGTTTCCATAAGTGTATATGTGTTTTATGTATCTTAGGGCTGTTTTTTTTTTTTTTTTTTAAAGTTCTAGTCAACACATGTAAAGAAAGTACCTGATTATACTAGTTATTGAAAGTCACGAAATTCCAATTTGATTTTTCATTTCTTTTTACAGTAACTAAACCATGATATTTTTTTAAAAAATACTCAACAGGAAACCCCCAAAAACCAAGGCATTAATCACTCAACGGCCCCTTTCGATCGCGGATTGGGGAGTTGGTTTAATCCGATTGTTCCGGGCTTTAAATTTGCAAGACCCACAACACAAAGCAATAAAGCCCCAACATTTGTTATCTTGTTAATGTAAAAGTTCCAACGCGACATACATTAAAAACCAGAAAAATGTCACACGATAGATACATGGACAACTAGACGCTTGCTAATACCTAAGACTAATACAAACAAAGTATTAGTTCCTAGTTAAGGGGGAGATTAACCAAGACTATTAGCCACTAATGAACAATACAAAACATAAACTAAGAAAACAAATAAGCAAGAACAGATCACACAAACTTGGACACTGAGAGTTTCACGCTTGACATTAAAACTAGTTAGCCAGATCTATAGACAGTAACTTGTTGACCTCTCGAGAAATCATAGGGTTGCTCCAAATGGATTCTTCACTTGCTAGATCTCGAACCATTCCACATGGAACCAAGCATACTTCATCCGTTGATAGCTTCTCCTGGATTGCTTTTGATCCAAGCAAAACTCGAGTTTCTACTTCCACATCAGAGATATTCGTCTACAAATTAACAAACATCTTGTTAGAAAACATGATTATAGTTCAAATTAATTCGTAATGGCTGTTACTACCTTCTTTGTGGTATGCATCATTTGGAGAATCCCAACTTGGCTTTGTAAGAACTTGACATACTTAGCGGCTGCTTGGAACATCTCGGCAGTGTTAAGTTTCTGGCCACCGGGGATGAGTTTTGTGAGCTCGTGAGTCTTGTCCGCAATTCTTCTTCTTCTCTCTCGAGCTGCGATGCTCTGAGATGAAAGCGTTGGTTTCTTAGCGCCGTGACTGCGGTCTTCATCTCCTCGGCCTACCTTGAACTCTAAGGGGAAATCCGGAACTTGAAACTCAGGGAAGATGGAAGCTTCTGGAGCTAAATCAAGTTCGCCGTAATAGTTAAAGAAATTAGGGTTAGGGCTTGAGAAATGGTTGTGAGTGTTATAGTGGTAGCTTGAGTTAACAAGTTTCTGGAGTTTTGGCGCGGGGAGGAAGGAATCTAGGTCATGTGTTTCGTCGAAGATTTCGGTTTTAGGGTAAGGAAGACAGGTTTCTTGGGGAGGAAGAAACTGGTCGCAGAAATAGTCCAAGTCACTGAGCTCTAATAGGGACTGCGAGGGAGCTTCTTCTTGAAACAATGGTTGAGGTTGAGACTGGAAGAAGAAACTGTCGGTTTTGGGGATAACTGTATCCACATCGGGAATAAAGCAATCCTGGAGCTGGATAGGTTGATCCCAGTCAAAGAGGTGGCTTAAACAATCCATTGACGGTCGACAGTGAAAAGATGAAACCTATAGAGAATGAAAACAAGAAGGTGAAGCAATCAGGAAGAGAGAGTTACAGTAGTTTAAAAGATGATTAATAAGCTTAATTAAGCTTTAATAACTAGTAACGAGCTAATAGTTATATATAGAATAAACTAGACATAAAAAGAAAAGACAAGAGAGGATATCTGAGAGAATCAAAGACCTGGAGATTGATTTTAGAGGATAATGTCGTGTCTTTTGTGCTAATTTTAAGTAGACTTCAACGTTGTGAGTAGTTTACTAGTTAACTGTCTTGTAGACATATATATGAGAAGGAAAAGGGTTTAGGGTTTTAGAGCGGACATAAAGGAGAGGTTACTCTTGGTTTTAGATTTTTCTTGTAACGACCTTCCTAATTATATGGGCATGATTCTTTATTTTAATAAATATTATTTTTATTTTGGTTTGAAAATTGTCAGACGCGTAAATAAGTGCCAATACAAATGAATGAAAATTAGACATTTGAAATATAATAAATTTCATAGAAATACAGAAACAACATATCTTACTATTATTTTGGCAGCGTTATTTTAGTATGTAAGTATGGTTCGGAACCAAATAGTACTACTATAAGAGTAACCGACTCTTTTAACTTATTTTTGGCCGGCATTTATAGTAACGTGTATCAATTTATATTTACTCTGCTTACGGTTACTCCTCACTCAATAACTGCATCCTCTCGTTTAATTTTTAATCCTTAATTTTCCTAAATAACTAAATATTCCATGGTAAACAAAAAATATTCCATAATTATTTGTTTGTTTGTTTTCCTTTGTGGACTTGGTAAAGACGGCGACTTTGGCGGGTAAAGCAGGTTTCGTGGTTCCACATTCCTCCGTCCTTACTTTGCCGCCAAGTTTACTATCCTCCATGTTGCATGGGCTTGAATGAGATAACTGGGCCGTTAAATTAGATACCAAGCTAATTGATTAATTCTTTGTAAAGCCCATTATCAGAAAATATCAAACAAACAAAAACCCTTTTATAAGAAACATGATTAACCCTACTATCCCCATTCTCCTTCCTATAATCCTTGGCAGAGTTATGTTTTTATTTTCATGGTTTATTTTTTGTTGTGGTTGACAGTACTTTGAGTTGTACGTTGTTGAAATGTTTCATGTTCAGTATTTTTTCGTTGGGCTTCAATTTGAATTTGTGACTGGTGGATTATGATTGGGTCTTAGTTTTGTGTAAAATGAAATGTATTGCTTTTATTTATTTATTTTAATAATTATTTTGTTATATATATACATACATACATATATATATATATATATATATATATATTATATGTGTGTATTTGTTCTATGGTTGACAAGATCAAATATTTTGTATATATATATATCTATACTATCATTTGAGAAGTGAATTTGCTTACTTGTCATCTTTTCTATGATTTTAGTTAATTTGCTTACTTGTCATTTTTTCATGATTTTAGTTAATTTGCTTACTTGTCATTTTTTCGATAATTTTAGAATAAATCATTAGTTTAATTAATATTATTATTTAAAATTTTATTTTAAATCTATATATTTATCATGATATTAAAGATAATTAATAAAAATTAAACTATTCTACTGATATATATATACTATTATTATTTTAAAAATATTTTAATATATAATTATCATGATATTTAGGATATTTAATTAATAAATAGATATTAACAATATCTACTGATAATATAATCATTACTTTTATCTTATATTAATTTATGATTTTAATGAATAATATTATAGCCATTTCTTTGATTTTTATAGGAAATATTGATGAAATACAAATTTTATATATAAGTATTTTAATATATCTGAATTAACATGTTTCTTTGGTTTATTCGGTTTGATAAATAATATACCATATCCATATCTTTGGGTTTCTTAAAATAACATCCATTCAGTTTACTCCGTACTACCAAATCAAGACCGTTTTCCCTATTTTGGTTTGGTTGGTTTGGTTTTAAATAGTTCGGTTTTGGATTGAACACTCTGACTATTGTTATTTTATTAATGTTTTATAGTTGTGATTTTTATAATCCTTTCCAATACCACATGATTTCTTTTCAGTCCAAATACTACATGTATTTAATTTCAAATACAAATTTCCTAATTTAATTATTAAATTTTGTATCTAATTTAGTTAATATTATTTTATAAAAATAAATATTAGAATTAAAAACTGTTAGGTATATGGATATATTAATCCGCACAAGGTGCTGGACATCAACTAGTAACGTAGTAATGTTGGATTTTGTTCCATTTTAAATTTGAGCTGAAGAAAAAAGTATTGTATAACTTTGAAGTTTGATGAACGTTACTCGGTAATCAGTCATTCTATTTAAATGTGAATCTATTACGATCTTAATGTCCATTTATGTCCCATACTGTGTTCATATTATTTAGGCGAGGAACATAGTTTCAATATGTTCTGATAAATTTGTTAGCTCAAGAAGATTGAATTTCAAATCATATACCACGACCTTTTGCTTACTCTTTCTTTTTTCTTTTCTGATAAAACAAAACATAAATTATTCTCATACATACTTAACCTTTTAATCTATTAAGGAGGATAGTGGTAACTTATAAGTTTTTTTTTTTTTGTTTGATAACTCTGGTATCCGGATAGCCACATTCTCAACTATCTCCGAAGTCAGCAACGCCGGAAGGGATGTTAAATCCGTTGTGGCCAAGGTTCGAATCCGGTGGTGGGCAGTATAATTGTACATCCTTTACCACCAAACTACTGGCTTGGTTTGATAACTTATAAGTTGTTATTACTTTTGTCTCCTCATGTTATTCAAATTATTAGCCTCATCATCCAAAGTCTAATAAAGCTTCTACTCAAAACCGGATACAAACTTACACATATGCCATCGTCCAACCTTCACATGTTGTCCACATGGCTTCATTAATTATCGCTTTTCATTGTCGGTCGGCTCCATCTTTAATCGTAAATGAGGAATAAAACCAATTCGGAGTTCTTAAGGTTAATAATATAATAAACTAGGAGGTGTCCGCGTTTGCATGAATATTATTTTATTGTTGTTAAGTATAATGTTTTTGAAAGATGTAATTATATGGTCATTATTTATTTGTGAAGAGCATGATTTAGTATTTTATTCGTGATGTAGTATTAGGTTATAAATTAATCTATTATGTGTTTGTCTTTTCAATAACGTGTTGTTGTGTATAGTAGTATTTAGTGGTGAAATGGGCTTCGATGTAAAACATCTTGAATTTCAATAAATTTTCATTTAAGCATTTATTGATTCTAACATTAACGGTTTAATCGTCAACATTGTATTTAATATTTTCACATTTTGAACACTATTCTTTTTGTTAACAACATCGAACATTATTCTCCTAAGATGTTTTTCCTTCTCCGCATATTTTGACTTGATCCATCACCATCTATGTATTTCGTTTACATTTCCGATTAGCGGTGTTTCTTGCCATCACCAGGAAAAAACTCACTTTCGTTTCTCTTGTTTTTCTCTTGTGAGATTATCTAATATTTGTTGTAGATCGGTTTATCGGTTCGGTTATGCGGTTGTTTCTCATGATGTTATGCTGTTCGGTCAATATTTGTCATCTTCTTCCTTAAATTTGGCTAATGTTAGAACTACATCTCCTTGGTTGGTCGAGTTTAGTTGTCTTTAATGTTGTCTTCCTCGTGGTTGGCTTGTGATTGATCACTTCTCGTCTTGGTTTTCAATCTAGTTTTTGCTGATTTGACTTTTACATTCTCTTAGATCGAGGATGGCTCCACGGTTTATTAATTTGTACTCTCCTTTTCTCTCTTTGTTCTCTCATCTCGTTACACTTTTCACTGCGTCTCGGTGGCTCTCCATTTCGCCATGTTTGCCACTCAGGGTTTGGATAATGTTTTCCTTTGTATGTTATGTGGGCTTGGAAGATTATTTGTCTCAAACTTGAGATTTGGTTTCTTGGTGGTTAGCTTCCATTCTCTCATTTATGTTGTTTTCTTCTTTTCACCTTCCCTTGGTATATGTGTGTGGAGTTAGTCTTTTGGAGCTTTGGTCTCTTATTGAGCTTTGTGATTCTCCGTTGGCAATGGCGCATGTGGTTGTTTGTTTGTGAAGTGCTTAACTCTTAGCTAGTGGTTGTGCTTTAGGCATGTGTTTTCGTGCTTCGTGGTGACTTTTATCTTCCATTGATTATTCTCCTTCTTACCCGTTTTTATTTTTGGGTTGGTGCTTGATCGCGTTTAGGCCTGGCGTTCGGTACCCGTTGGCCGGATCGGGTTTTGAGTTTGGATTTTCGGGTTTACGCTTCATGTCCCATACTAAAATTTTATTAGTACGGGTCGGGTTCGGATAATAACACGGGTTCGGTTCAAAATTGTATTGCATCATAAAACCCATAAAGTAATTATATATCGTCGCGGATTCGGGTTATATCGGTTCGATTCAGATATAACCAACGTAAAAGCAAAATTTTGAAGTAAAACATAAAGAAAAACATCTAAATTAAATAAAAATTAGACATTTGAAATATAATAAATTTCACAGAAATACAAAAATAGCATACTTACTATAGTTTTGCAGCGTATATGTTACTTTTAGTATGTAGGTAGTTTGGAACCAAATAGTATAAGAGTAATAATCATTTTTGGCGGCCTTTAGTTATTGTGTATCAATTAATTTGGAATAATAATCATTTTTTTTGGTCAAATAATTCCAAACTCGGTAATAATCAATTTTTTTTTTGGAAAAATAATCAATTATTTCCATGGTTAAAAAAATAATTCCATAATTTGCTTGTTTGTTTGTTTTTCTTTGTGGACTTGGTAAAAGACGGCGACTTTGGCGGGTAAAGCAGGTTTCGTGGTTCCATATGCCTTCGTTCCTTACTTTGCCGCCAAGTTTACTATCCTCCATGTTGCATGGGCTTGAATGAGATAACTGGGCCGCTAAATTGGATACAAAGCTCATTGATTAATTCTTATAAATCCCATTATCAGACAATATCAAAAGTAAAAAAATACCAAAGAGGATGAACCCTTTTATGAGAAACATGATGAACCCTACTATCCGTAATCTCCTTCCTGTAATCCTTGGTAGAGTTATGTTTTTATTTTCGTGGTTGGTTTTGAATGTTATGGTTGACAGTACTTTGAGTTTTACGTTGTGGAAAATGTTTCATGTTCAGTATTTATTTCGTTGTGCTTGAATTTGATTTGTGACTGTGGAGGATTATGATTGGGTCTTAGTTTTGTGTAAAATGAAATGTATTGCTTTTTATTTATTTATTTTTAATAATTATTTTGTTATATATATACATACATACATATATATATATATATATATATATATATTATATGTGTGTATTTGTTCTATGGTTGACAAGATCAAATATTAGCACTTTTTTTTTAGATGAAGACTAATGTAGTAATATTTGATTTTGTTCCAATTTAAATTCGAGTTGAAGAAAAAAAGTACTCCCTCTGTTTCTGAAAGATGTATGTTCTGGAAAAAAAATTTGTTTCAAAAAGATGTATTTTTTATGTTTCCTATACAAAAACTGCAAATTTCAATAAAATTAATTGAATTTATTGAAAGACTATTGGTTAAAATGCATTGGAATTTTATAATTTCTAAAAACAATGCATGATTAATGTATTTTCTTAATATGTGTGAAAACACCAAAACATACATCTTTAAGAAACAGAGGGAGTATTTGTATAACTCTGAAGTTTGATCAAGGTTCTCGGTAATCTATCATTATATTTAAATGTGAATTTATTACGATCTTAATGTCCTTTTTTGGCATCGATCTTTTGTCCATCTGTGTCCCATACTGTGTTCATATTAATTAGGCGAGGAACATATTGTAGTGCAAGGAGCCCAGAGCTTCAATATCTCAACAAAAACCTAAATGTACACTTGCCTTAGTTTCAATATGAATATATGATCTAATAAATTTGTCAGCTCGAGAAGATTGAATGTCAAATCATATACCACGACGTTTTGCTTACTCTTGATTTTTGTTTTCTGATAAAACAAAACATAAATGTATACTCATACTTAACCTTTTAATCTATTCCCTCTGTCCCACTTTAAATGGTGTTTTAGGGTTTTGAACAAATATTAAGAAAATACAAATTTTTATGTATTAGTATTAAATTAAATTAATTCAACCAATAAAAAAAAGATGTAATATTTTGTAGTTGGTCAAAATTTTCAAACAACAATAAATTGTATCTAAGATAAAGATAACATCACTTAAAATAGAACAAAATAAAAATCCTAAAAACCCAATTAAATTGGGACAGAGGGAGTATTAAGGAAGAGAATGATAACTTTTTTTTATCAACGGAAGAGAATGATAACCTTTTTTTTATCCGCTAATGATGCTATTCAAATTATTAGCCTCATCAATCATCATCTAAAATCTAATAAAGCTTCTAGTCGAAACCCGCATATTAGTCTCCTTTTCCTACCGGTGCATTGACCATTTTCACCATATTATCAAGAACCAAAAATGGAATTTGAAACTCCCTATAACTTGGACTGAAGCAGATCTAAATACGTGAAATGCAACAAACTTACACCTATACTTATGCCAACATCCAACCTTCACATGTTGCCCAGATGGCTTCTGTTAATTATCGCAATTCATTGTCGAAGTCGGCTCCATCTTTAATGCTTAATCTGAGGAATGAACCAATACGGAGTTCTTAAGGTGAATAAAATATGTTATATATAGAACGATCGCAAAAAAAGTTAAGAAAATAAAAAGAGATATCTACTAGGATGATAGACGTTTGTAGCGGTTTGCGCGCCAATGTCACAATTTTGTGTTATTAAAATTCAGAATCTTTTAGCCTTTTTTGTTTAGGATATCTATATATTATATTAAAAGAGAAATCACTTTTATGTGTGATTTTTTTTAATGAACCATTCCTAAAAATTATTAATTAAAAAAAATTCTTTTATGCCTCATAATTAACAGAGAATTTTTTCATATTAATCTAAATAATATTTCTTTCCCCTTAACTAGCTAACTGTATTTAAATAATTTATTTAATCTTAACTAAATTCTGACCAAATCGGTTCAGTTTAATAATGGAGACAATTTACCATATTATTATGTGTTAAACAATTATATTTACATACACCAAATTTTGAACGTTATAAATATATATTATCATGCTCAAACTTTGAGAATAAATTATCATATTCTTATAAGATATCCAATGGGATTATATCTTTTTTACTAATATTTATAAAATTCAAATAGGTCCATATATAAAACCATAACCTATACATATGACACAATACAATACCCACTATCATATACATATGAGTTATAGCTTTTAAATATAGTGACCTATTTATATGATCTATGTAATGTTTTAATAGGTAAGGTGTTTTGTATATTTATGTTAAGCCTAATTTAATAAGATAATATGTTTAATTTAAGTTAGGCATACATTTAAGATAGTCGGGTCGGGTAATTTGATATTCGGTTGTTCCTTTTGATCAAAATCTCGCCAAATTAAATTAGAAAAAGTTCGAATCAGTTCAGTGTTCAGGTAGTTTGGTTTTTGTTTAACTAACCAAATTTTTAAGTTTCGATTATATTTTGGTTAAAAAAATTGGTTAAACTCGGATAATTTCAAGTAATTTTATCGAGACTAACCGATTACCAAACTGAACCGAACCGAAAACTAATTTTTAAAAAATAAATCTGCCAAATCGAACCAAACTTTTCCCCCCAAAATTCGTTTTGGCAGGTTTTGTTTAGTTCAACATCCCATGCCTAATTTAAATAGTAGTTTAAAATTATGTTTTAATAATATAAATAACTAATACTAAATGTTTTCAAATTAGTGTATTTAAATATTTTAAATTATCATAAAATGCAAATTTTACTAAATTCATTAGTTTTTATTACTTATTATTTTATATGATACATGAGTTACATATAAAACAATGTCCAAATTAGTTAACCTTTAAAAGTATTCTAATAATCAAACACAAATCCAATAAGTACTTCTAAATGTATAATAAGAAGCTACAAGTTAATGTGATAGTTTGAAACAATTAACCAATTGATAAACATGTAAACTATAACATTCTTGTGTTTAAAAAAGATATAAACATTTTAAGAGATGGTTAATGTACATATATTTGCCAATAATAATATAAAATAAGATCTTTAGATATATATGTGAAATAAACACATGCACAGTTGCGCGGATCAAAGTCTAGTTCTCTTAATACATGTTTTTTTGTTCATTGAGATCTTTCTATGATTATCAAATAAAATCATAACTTATAATTTTATATGTCTCAGATCTCTTAAAAACAATGGCATGGTTATGAATTATGAATTTCTGATGGATGCATAAAATTAAAAGATAGGCCATTCACGATGTGTCCACTTTCAAAGCACTCTTCCTTGCCATATGAGTTAAATTCTTATATAGTAAAGATATCTCCACGGTGATGGAGCTGAAGTTTAATTAATTTAATCGTAAATGACTGATTAATTTGTCGATTATTAGAATATAAAACCTACTAGCTCTATTCGATTTACGGTTCGGTTCAATTAATTTGATTTGAATAGAGTTCTCTCCAAACTGTTTTGAGAAAATCTTGCATTCCTCACGTGTAAATTATTGGACTATAAATTGTAACTAACCATATCACAAAGCCGGACCAGTTTGAAGCTGTCGGTATCATAGAACAAAACTGTTAATGAAATCTAGGCCCCATTACATTTATTGGAACCAGCTCAACCCGTGTCTTGTCCAAAATGTCTGTATTCAAATTCCACCATGTGGTTTCACTGTGACCTTTTGCGAAGATTTCTTAAACCACTCTTTGCAATGGGACCGACGACTTTGTTGATATATGTAAAGGCACGCATTGGATTTTTAGATTTTATCGGCTAAAATAGTTAATTTCTCTTTGAGATCCAAATAACCAGTTATAATCACAATTACAAACCGTGCATCGGTGCATGCATGTTCATTTTTGTAACAACTGTGCATGCATGTTGTGTGAAAATAGTTGATGTAGATCCAACAGTTGAAGAGTGAATTTTTTTAGCAAATAAGACGAGTTACGTGGAAGTACTGAGACACCCTTTTTTAAGATTCTTCGATGTTCAAATCACTATCTTTCTTTTTTAGTAGGAAACCATATATTCAAACCAGAGGAAGAAAATATAATCTGTGCATGTTGATATGGGAAAATCGTGGATGTGGATGCGTTTGTTAGATAGTGAATCTTGTGCAAATAGGAAGAGTTACGCGGATGCCTTGAGACACAATTGTGATTGTCTTTCCATACTATTTGATATTCAATTTAATATGTTTTTTTTTTTTATCATGGAACCTGGTCGGGAACTGTAAAGGATTGGAATCGTGATCCGACGAGATCTACAACGTACTTTGGCGGCTATCTTGATACGTATCGTGATCAGTGATCACATTACCAAATGTCAAAGATCCCAGCAAAATGATTTGTGTAAGCTTAAGTACATGCATGGAACTAGAAAATTTGTTTACTATATTAGACACGACACTAAGCGACTGGTGTCAAAACTTTGGGGACAATATCTAAACCACAATTTTTTTTAGAGTTTCGGCATATTGGCTTTTTTTATATATAAAGCTAATCTCTGTAAGTACCAATATAGTTTCCTGAAAGTTACAAAACTATAGAAATTAGATAATCACAAGTTTACACCAAACACCACCAGTGTAATTGCTTGCTTAATTAGAAATTTTTCCATAAAAAAATTAAAATTAAATGACACTTAAGATGGAACCATATACCTTGCCATGGTCCTGGGGATACTAGCTCCACTCCAAAACTTTCTAATCATTAAAAATTTTACACATGTTGAAATGAAAAAGTTCATTTCGTTGGCATTTTTTGCCGTTATCGTCGCATATACTGTTTGCATTCATCATTGGAGACTCGCATTTAACACAAAAACATGTTCCATTTATTATTTATAGATTGAAGAGTTACAACGATGACTTATCCTAGAGACTAAAATAAATCACTGTTTTAACAATACATGTTGACCACGGAAATAACACAAATCCAGTCCCAAATTTCAACCCAAGTTTCATGTTTTATTTCTTATAACACTCCCCCTCCCAAGTCCCAAATCCAACAACTCATCACCAAACTAAGCAAGAACCGGAATCCCTTGCTGAGACCGGAAAAAATTAGTCCGGTCGAACTGGGCTTTAACCTTAACCAACCTCAAGTAATTCCCTTTGAAATACTTCTCCCCATAAATCTTAGCTCCTTCGTACGTGGCATTATACCCAGGCATCGTGATACCGATATCAACGTCTCTATAGTTAAAGAAAGCCTCTCTCGGATTCTTGGAAACATACGGAGCCATCGCTTCTTTAAAGCTTCTCGCTATAGCCAAGAACTTCTCCTCTAGCTCATCTCCAGGTCTATACCAGTTCATGAAATGCTCTATCATGAACAAGTTACCTCCTCTATGAACAAACGCCGTCGCGTCAGAGGGAATCTCACCCATTCTCCCTCCCCATGGGTTCCACTGCATCCAAACTCGCCGCGGAAGCGGCGAGTGGTCGATCATCGTCTGGAAAATAGTCTTAAGACCCTGTTTTGAGATAGGTGTCTGGACAAAGTCTGACGTTCGTTTCCAGTAGTACTCGTTCGCTGAGATTCTCTTGAGAAGAATCTGTATCGGTGCCTTTTCCGGGTAGTTCGCCCAGAAAACCACCGAGTCTATCCACTTCTTCACCAAGCAATCCGACGTCGTCAAGTGTAGCTCCGGGAACCTCTTGTTCGTTATGTTTAAAAGTCTCTCCGGAGTACCGAGAAACATTCCTATGAACGAGACTTTAATAGTCTTCCCTTTCGATATTTTCTGGTTTATCGGTTTAATCTCTAACCGGATAAATAAATCTCTGTCGATAACCGGAGCCACTGCCTGCCACTTGTGAACCAAGTCAACGGCTCCTTCTCTCACCGTTCTCTCGAGTTTAAAAACCGTGACCTTCTCGGGAACCCTGACGAGCTTGAGCTTCCACGCAAGAATCACGCCGTAGCTCCCGCCGCCTCCGCCGCGTATCGCCCAGAACACGTCTTCTCCCATCGAGCGTCTGTCGCGGTAGACTTTCCCGTTGGCGTCCATGATCTGCGCGTCGACGATATGGTCTATCGATAGACCGTACTTCCTCATGAGGTTCCCAAACCCTCCGCCGCTGAAGTGTCCTCCGGCGCCGACTTTAGGACACACACCGGCGGGAAAGGCGTGGACCTTGCTTTTGCTCGCAATGTTGTAGTAGACCTCGCCGAGGGAGGCTCCGGCCTGGACCCACGCGGTCTCGTCGGCGATGTTGATGTCGATCTTGTGGAAGTTGTACATGTCTAGGATCACGAAGGGGACGGGGGAGGTGTAGGAGAAGCCTTCGTAGTCGTGGCCGCCGCTGCGGACTCTGAGCTCGAGGTTCAGGAGTTTGCAGCAGGAGATTGCTGCTCTGATGTGGGTCTCGGTGACTGCGGCGACGATGGCTTCAGGTTTTCTGTTGGAGGCGGAGGCGAACCGGAGGTTTCTGACGGCGCTCATCAGGTGTGAGGAGAATGATGAGTTCGTTGGGATCACGGCGGTTGCGGAGTTAGGACTGCCGTGGTCGGCCGGCTGAGTGTCGAGGCATTGGAGGAAATGCTGCGGCACGGATAAAGAGGGTGATGATGAGGAGACTCGTGGGGTTGTGATGAGATAGATAAGATAGAGTATGGAAATAAACGTTGGTCGTGAGAAGATCTTCATTTTTGTTTTTGGTGATTTGTGTGTTTTGAATACTGTAAGCCTTGTTGTGTTTGTGTGTATTTATAGGCTATTTTTTTTTCTTTCTTTTTTTTGGGACTCTTTAATAGTTGTTGCATGTGAATCCAAGGCAATCAAATGCAGAAGAACTACGTAAGAAGGATTACACACACGTGTTGTTTATTACATACACGTCTATTTTTGATCGGTGAGTTTGGTTATGATCCTCGTGAAGGTAAAGATAAAATACGACATGTGACGGTATTACTTTCTGACTTTATGTTATGAAGTATAATTTTTTTCTGTATTTCAAGTATATCGTGAAGTATTTTGACTAATGTGGTAATCTCCTAGTATATCGGTGGCTTTAAAGCAGATAAGTTTAAATGTGACATTCTCTCTCTCTCTTTTAATTAACCGTTTAGTGTAAATCATTTTTGAATGTTTTTTTTTTTTGACATAAATGAAGATATGGATTTTGACTTAAAAGTAGATCAAGTCTGATTGGCAAGAGATGTAGTTTCATTTTCAATTGCGGGTAAATTTGAGTTTGGTAAGTTTCAAATTGGGGATGTTAACTGATTATATGTTATGACTTTTTGTATAGTAATTTTGGAATATTATAAGTACCGGCAAAAAAAAATCTAAAGTCCTTTATTAAAGTAAAGTGGTTTTGACAATTAAAATACGGAAAAGGTATAAAAATGAAATAATATAATGTAAAAAGTGGATTTTTCTAAAATGATTCATGTTACATCCTAGGTTATTTCCTAAACTGTTTACACATCATTTGATTGTTTTTAACAAAAAGTAAAAACATTGCAATGTGTCGTGATCGGCCAATGCGTTGGCTAACTTCTTTGGAAAACACACTGTCGCCTGTTATGATCCAACTTTGGACGATGTAAGAAAAAAAACGCGAGAAAAAAAGCAATCAAACTAATATTCATTTTTTGACCAAAAAAAAAACTAATATTCATTTATATATACGAAACCAAAAGGCTCGGCGGATTTTATCTTTGATTATCTTTTCACCCACTTTGTGTGTTGATTGGTTTTAATAAGTGACATGAAATTTTTAATGACATGCATCAATATATATTTACATGTATATTGGCCAATACTATTTGTTTAGAGCATGTTATTTCATGAAAGAAAAACATGATTATGCAAAATGCAAAAATATAATCTTCAAATCACGTTAAAATCTGACTACTTCTTTATAATGGTTTTACTTTTTAGTCATATAACATATACTGAGTTATATTTTTGTAAAAACTAATTTACTTGAATACCCGATAGTTGTTCTTTGTTCTTTGATTTTGTCCGTTATTTGTTCACAAACCTAATTGCACATCAATATATTAAATTTGAAAAGAACATTAACATATTGAACCATAAAACTTATTTTTAAATTACAGATAAAATGTAGCCAGGCATATATTTAAGATACGTGTGTCAGAACTATTTAAAGGTTCTTAAAGAAAAATCAACTGCAAAATTTTGTTTAATTGACTATTATTTTATTGTTCTTTTTGGGTGGAATATCTTTTGAAAATAAGCAATAGAAATACTATAATATAAAAGGAACAATAATCTCTCAATCAAACAACAACTATCTTTTTGAGTTTTGTCGTTTTACTCGCTAAACCAGTCGAAATCAAAATAAGTGGTTGTTCTTTCTGCAATTATTGTGATTTTGTCCTTCATTTTATAATGGTATATTGTATTTCCATGGATTTTCCCGTAATTATGTGGTTTTTATTTTGTATCGTTGTTTGACCAGAGAACGATAATATATTCAAAAATTAATGTGGTAATGGGAAGAGTGGTCGGTTCAACTTATCACACGTACGTCGTTTTTGCATCGCATGTTTTTCTGTTACGAACCCAAAAATATTATTATTACGAAGATGCGATTGCAACTAAGATATGAAACACTAATGACAAGAAATAGATGGAATCTCGTGAACAAACTCAAATACAAGTCTATATTTTTTTTTTTTGCCAACATGTGAATTTCATAAATATGAGACGAGTTTGTATCGCTACAAAAGATTTAGAGCTAAGCTAGGTTAGCCTTGGCAAAAAATAAACAAGGCAAAGCTAACATCTAATGAGATCTCCGGATGTTACTCATAACGTATCCAAAGTTGCATCAGAGGCTTGAATTTTGTGAGGTGTTTCCTGCCCAGAATGGCATCCCTAATGGAACGATCAATGATCTCGAAGATAACAGCCGGTGTTCGGGATTCTCGAGCATGTAGCCTTGTGTTCCGCTCAATCCAGATGTTGTATATTGTTGCTTGTGCAACCATCCTTTTGAGAGTTCTGCTAGTAACAGAGTCCCGTAAGGCCATCCATTCCGAAACTGATGTCCAAGTGTGGAAAGCCCGAAAAGAATATCCCAATCGTTTAAGAACCAAAATCCAGATAGCTTCACTGATTTCACACCTCAAGAATAAGTGGTCTCTGTTCTCTTCTCCTGCATCACATAGACAGCAAGAGGAGGAAATATTCATACCCCATCTCAGAAGTCTTGATCTTGTTGGAAGGCGATCTTGATGTGCAACCCAAGATGTGAAAGCATGACGCGGGATGTGACCCTTGAACCAGATGCTTCGAGTCCATGGTTGCTCTGCTGCTCTGTTTCGGACCATATTCCAAGTTTTACTGTTTGAGAATTCTTCTAGCTCATCCCCATTAATTTTCCACACATAATGATCTGCTGATGAAGTAAGGGTGGGAAGAGGGATAGTTGTGAGGTAAATCTGTAGTTTCTCTGCAGCAGGAGAGCGAGCTCCCCTCATTAACCAGCCCCTATCATCACACGCATCTGAAACAGTTGCAGAGAAGCTTACCGACAGTTCTCTTGGGCCTGCTTCTCCAAATCTCTCAATAAGCCGGCCGAATGGTGTCCAACGATCATGCCAAAAACTGAGGAGCTGACCATTACCAAGCTTAGGTCGCAAGAATCTAGCAGCAAGACCTCGCGATGGCGAGGGATTTCAGTGGAGGAGGTAGCCTTGTTCTCATCAAAATTCCAGAAGTTCTCATACCGTAGCCTATAATGGTGGAGCCATCGAACCCAAAGGGAATCATTCTTTGTAAATAGGTTCCATATCAGCTTCAAGCAGAGATTCTTGTTCCAAAGAGCAATGTTTCTTAGACCCAAACCACCTTCTAACCGAGGTAAACATACAACACTCGAAACTTTCACAACACATCTCTTCTGCTCAGTACCTCCCCAAAGAAACTGAGAGCAAAGGCTTTCAATCTTCTTTATGCAGCCCTTAGGGAGAATAAAAGCTGATGTCCAGAAGTTGATTGAGCCGTAAATGACTGAAGATATGAGCTGTCTTCGTCCTGCATAAGACAATGCCTTTGCTGACCAGCAGTTGAAATTTGCAGAGATTTTATCAATGAGAAGCCGGTAGTCGGAGATTCTTAGCCTTCTGTACATTAGGGGAAGGCCTAGGTAACGAATTGGCAGTGAACCCAAGTTGAAACCGAGGCGAGAAATGTCTAAGGTTTCATCATTGTTCAAACCAGCCGTATAGAGTTCTGTTTTGGACTTGTTCAAGCGAAGTCCAGACCATAAGGCAAAATCCTCCAGTGTTTCAGCAATGCAATTTACAGAGTTTACAGTGCCATCCGAGAAAATCATGAGATCATCAGCGAAAGATAAATGCGTTACCTGAAGCTCTGATGTCTGCGGATGATAGCCAATAGACCCGTCGCTGTATACGTCTCGGAAGCTGCGAGAATACCTCGGTGCTAGGACAAAAGATAGGGTGAGAGAGGATCCCTTGCCTTAATCCTCTTGTTCCTTTAAAGTAACCACAAGGCTCTCCATTAATAGCGACCGAGAATTGGGTTGTGGTTAAGCATTGCTTGATAAGGTTGATGAACTTGAGTGGAATTTCTAGGGCCTGTAAGGTGAATAAAATAAAGTCCCAGTTCAGAGTATCAAACGCTTTCTGAAGATCAATTTTTAGCATGCAGCGCTTAGATATCTTCTTCCAGTTATAGCCTGAGACTAGCTCCGTTGCTAATAACACATTTTCCACCAACAGTCGGCCTGGAACAAAAGCAGATTGCGAAGATGAGATAAGGGTTGGGAGGAGATCCCTGAGTCTGTTGGCAAGGAGCTTCGAGGCGACCTTATAGACCGTGTTACAACAAGAGATCGGTCTAAATTCAGTAATCATGTTCGCATTATTTTTCTTTGGAACAAGAGTCAGAACCGTCGCATTCCACTGCTTCAGCAGCTCTCCTGATCGCAGAAATTCTTGCACGGCATCAATCATATCACGACCTACTGCTGTCCAATTTCCAGAGAAGAACTCGGCAGGATAGCCGTCAGGTCCTGGAGATTTGTTTTTTGGCAGCGATAAAAAAGCAGTCTGGACGTCAAGGTCAGAGAACGGGGCTGAGAGAGCATCAATAGCAGAGGAGGAACACTTTGTCTGCAGAACCGAAGCAATGCCAACGGGGGTGGAGGTAGTGGGAGTGTTGTCTCCTCCAAGGAGGTTCTGGAAATAGTCAATAGCGTGTTGCTTTATTCCATCTAAAGAGTTGATAACATTTCCATTTCCATCTAGCAGAAGGTGAATATGATTCTGAGATTGCCTTACTTTTATCACCCTGTGGTAGAAAGTTGTATTTGCATCCCCATACACTGACCACTGAATTCTGGAGCGCTGCTTTAAAAATTTGTCCTCAGCTCGTGCCAGAGTAAACCACTTTTGATGAGCTAATCTTACTGATTCTGCAGCTTCAGGACTTGGCGAGGACAGAGAAGTGCTCTGGCAATTTCTGAGGTGGGTAAAAGCTTCCTCCACTCGCTTTTCAAGGTCCGAGAAATTCTCTTTATTGAAAGCTCGAATAATTGGTTTAAGCTCTTTTAGCTTTTTCGAGACACGAAGCTGTTTTGAACCATAAAAAGGCAGATTGTTCCAGGCTGACTTGATGAGCTCACCGAAATCAGGATGGCTGTTGAGATGCGCAAAGAACCTGAAGGGGCGTTTCTGAACCGGCTTATTGTGGTCTAGGAAGGCGCAGCAGGGGCTGTGATCTGAGATACCCGGTTCGCCAAATACTCCAATTGAATTCGGGAACTGCTCATACCATTTCTCGTTACATAAAATCCGATCCAACTTTTTAGATAAAGAACCATTAGACCATGTGAAGCTGTGTCCACTAAAGTGAAGATCAGCCAAAGAACAACTTTCAAGGCATTCTCTAAAGTCCCTCATACCTCTAGAGGACGAGAATTGATCCGCAGTGGAGCGTTCTGTAGGAGAGAGTATCCCATTAAAGTCGCCCAAGACAATCCAAGGAAGACCGCAAAGCTGAGATGAAGCAGAGATAGTTTCTAGTTCATCCCATAATAGTCTTCTTTCTCTCCTGCAGTTTGATCCATAAACCATAGAGACTCCTATTTCTGTAGACTGAAACGGGAGCTTTACAATGCAGGTAATCATCTGCAGAGATTTAGCGACGATGTTTACTTGAACTGAAGGATTCCAGATAAGCCAAATCTTTCCCAACTCAGAGAAATCATAGTTGCTTTCTAGAGACCAACCCGGCAAAATGCTTTTAAAAACAGAATCAACTTTCTGCCGCTGTACATGAGTCTCAATGAGACAACCAAAAATAGGATTATATTTACGAATCCATTTTCTAAAACCTCTCCGCTTTACAGAATCATTAATCCCTCTTATATTCCAGCAAAAAATATCCATTAAGGAGGGACATGATTAGAGGATTAAAGGGCCTCTAGCCCTCGCCTTGGTGTTAAAACGCTTCTGTTGTCTCTTAGAGAAATACTCTATGAAACCGTCACTATCCTCTGGGTTGTCTTCATCCCCAGAAATGGTTGCATTCGATGAAGACCCAGTACTAGAGTGCTCTGGGAGGTTACCATCAATTGATAAATCGACAGAGAGGCTCCCCTTACTCAGATCATGTTCCACTGTGACAGTATTACCATTTTCCGAGGGCCTATTTAGCAGGGGGCTGGCAGGCAGGACTGCCAGGACCTGAGAATTTGATGCAGGAGAGGGAACCTTTGAAGATACAGAAGGCGGAATCACTGGAGGTTCCATACTTTTCGCTCCCACCTGCTTATAAATCAGATTTTTCTTGCCCACAATTGGAAGGAGGCTCTGTATAGGTGCCTTTCCTTTCTGCTTTTCCATGTCTTTAGAGAGATGGTTTGTTCTCGGACAAGCTGTAGTGACATGTTTCACTGCAAGTCTATATTAATGTTCCAATCCTTATCCTAATACAGTACACAGACCGGTAAATATCAAACTAAACGTGGGTCGGTGGTTCCCAAAAGTAGCGATGACGAACGTAGCACAGTAGCGGCTGCGTACAAAACATAGGTGTGACAAAAGGCTCTGCATTTGAGAGTTGTCTCTTCCTCGTTCAGATCCATCAACAACACATTTATATAAAGCACGCACAAAAGATACACGACAACGCTCGTCCTCACTCGACAAGTTACTGTATATGTGATTTGGAAAGAAAGAAATTGACATTCTCACCTAAGACTACAATATCCTCTCACTAGAGTATATTTGGGGAGGTAGAAATGTTGTTCCGCAATTAATTAGGCATCCCTTTATATCTGCATTTGATTTAATCAATCAATGATAACATAAATAAACATTTTTACTGACTTTTTACCAAAAAAAAACATTTTTACTGACTATATACCATATAGTAGTTTTAGAAGTATCATTTAGCTTAATAACCAAAAAAACCTTCTGCAAATTCCTCATGCAACTTAATCATTATGGTCTGGTTAGCTAAAGTTTTCTTGTCTATTCACAAATTTATAAGATCTGATTCTAAACGTTCATCACTTAATATACCGGTCGTATATATATTATTACTTAAAAATCCAAAAATAAACATTCTTTAGGTGTCGTAACCAAAATATCTTGTGAAATTAAGAAACACACAGACGCAAAAAAAAAACTTCTTCAATCATTTATACTAAAAACATTATTTAATGAATTAAACTCTTAACTCAAACTATTTCAACTATAACTCATATATATTACCAATCACAACCATTGTAAGCAATCAATGATGCATGCCTATTCCTTAAAAGATATGTTCGGCTATAAGAAAACCTAGGAGCTTCGAACGCACGAGTAAGACCCACTCTCCATGCTGGTGGAACCAACAAACCAAATTAACAAGAAGAGGAACTAGCAAAGGCTTAACGAAGCCTGATGTTGAAGCTTTCCTATAAAATTTACAAATCTCTCTCAATCATTCAATAATTATCTTCGCTCTAGAGGATGTATATCTTTGGTTCCGGAATCTCTAAAAATTCAAGCAGAGATTTTTTTTTTCAAAACTCGTTAGAAACAGTGCTTAGACACATTGAACTCAAACTATTTCAACCGAAACTTTTCACATAAAATATATTCATCTTGCTCATGTGTTCTTTCGATCTGATTGCCAGTTACCTCAACTACTATCATGACCAACATCAGTTTTTAATGATTATCCTTCGTGTACTTGACTGACACATACAATCAACACCTATCTATTAAATTTCTTGATATCTAACAAGAAGCCATATTGACTGAGACTAATACGTCTTAGATAACTGGACCTGAGATCTGACCGGAGAGGATGCCGTTTTTATTTGTCATCGAAGTCAATGTCAGTCGTCATAGCTTATCATTGCACACACAATGAGATGCACATCTCTATAATATTATCTGAGAAGTCACTTTCCTAGTTGTCGCGCTCACGTTTACCTTTACGGTGGTTGATTACTATGATACCCTAAATTAATTAAAAAATTATATTAAAACAATATTATTTAATTTTAAATTTTTTCCAAATAACAATATAAAATAAAAAGGAAACATTTATAAAGTTTAAAAACTAATTTAAAAACGAAAATATATGTATATATAATATGATTTCATAAAAAAAAAAGTTCACAAAATAGTAATATTTTTAAAAAATATATTTTTCACTAACATAAAATATAATTTTGAAGTAATAAAATATTTTCCTTGTATCTATATCTTCTTAGATGAAAATAATATTTGTATATAATATGGTTTCATATAAAAACATTCACATAGATGATCTTGATATTAGAAAAAAAAAATTTATTTTAAAACATAATTTTTCACATTACAAATAAATATATTTTCAAAGTAATAGAATTTGTTTATCTGTCTATTTTTTTAGATTATTACATAAAATAATTAAGTAACATAAACTGATATATATTTAATTAACAAAAAATAATTTATAATTAGTATTATTGAAATGTTTTTTTTATTTTTTCATATATTTAGTTGACGATAATATCTTACAAATACAACAAAAATATAAATTATATTTTACTTATATAATATAATTTCTCAAAAACAATCACATTTTTAGTGCATATTTTAAGAGATTAAAAAAACTAAAAATAAATTTTAACAATAAACATCTTTTGATCAAATAACTAAAACATGAGTGACTCGACTAATCCAACTTATATCTAAAATCATAGATTTAACTAAAATTAGAATATATAATTAATAATTTATTTATTTTATAAATTAAAATTATAGGATGATTTAAAACATATTAACAAATAAAAAATAAAATATTAACTCACTGTAACAATTTAGTTCTTTTGTAAAATTTACATATATGCATGGGACTTTAGAATATTATCATTATATTAATTTATGTAATTTGGAATCAGACACCTTAGTTTTTTTTTTTCATTCTAAGCACAATATATCTTAAGTTATACATAATCTTACTAAATTATACTTCAATATCTAAGACAACAATTAGCCTAAATGCAAATAAGAAAAATTAATTAAAAAGTATTTAGAATAAAAAAATATTATAATTGAATTCAAAGAAATAGATAGAATCCAATATGTCCAAATAATAATTAAATCGATTGTAAAAACAACAAAACCGATTAAATATAAAATATCTAAAATCATATGTATAATTAAAGTAATACAATATTATTAATATATATTATACATACAAATTATAAATTAATTTAAAACTAAAAGTAATATCTATCAATTATTATAATATATTTATTTTATAAATATATATGTCCGTTCATGAGCACGGGGAAATCACCTAGTCGATGGTTAGTCATCAAACAAACGTAGGGTTTCAGCTGACCAAATTTGTTATGGCTCATTGGTTTCGTCAGGCCCATTAAACACCATAACAATTAAAAAAATTTACATCACTTTTGTTTAAAACAAATTCACTCAAATTTTCTTAACCATCTAACTTACCCAACCTTTACAACGAAAATTCATGAATTCCTATCTTCTATTGTTTTTTATTTCATTTAAGTACATGGTTAATTTGTCATATATTGGAGATTTATTTGCAAAATACAGCTTCAGAAATACATAATACTAGATATTTTGCCCGCACGTACAGACTAAATAATTTTTAAAGAATTTTTAAATAAATATATTATAAATTCAAAAACCATTAGAGTAAATTATTTTATGCTTTTGATATATTCAATAATTAAAATATTAATTTTACGTGGAAACTATATACATGGATTCATATTTATTTTAAAAATATTATGATGTAAAATTTTTTAGAAAACATAATATAGAATCTTTTGAGATAATGATGATTATCAAATTAAGGAATTCATTTTTAATTTATGATTAAATATATATTAACATATATAATCTAATTATTTATTAAGGTTAACGAAGACTTTAAACGCTCTAAATTTTAATGTGAGAGTAAAAAAATCACTTCACAATTAATATTATAAATAGTTTTAAATTTTTTGTCAACTCGTTCAGAAATAATCACAAAGAGTGATTTTGACTGACCTAAAAAAATTATCTTGAAAGATAGATGATTCATTCTTTCTTATGTGATATATATATATATATATATATATATATATTAAAATAGAGCTGGTTTAATATACTAAACCAAATATAATATAAACATATATAATATTTTAATGTTATTAAAGTAAATATAATATAAATTTAACTATGTATTGTGTTAGATTTTTAGTTATTCCGAAGAATGATAAATTATCAGCTAAATCAATAAATTATTTATTAAGATTAATAATTGAGTATATAATATGGCTAAATCTAAAATTATGGAGAACATGACAAATCAGCAAATTACTTCTCAGATAATAGTATAGATAGATAATAATTTTAGCCTTTTATGTGATAGTTAAGAAAAATATCATATCACGTAAAATATCCTGATTTTGGTGATATTTTTTCACTGCCATATTTACAAATAAATCCTAACAATGTGCTCACTGAGCACAGACACTCTATATTGAACCCATAATGAGGTTTAGGTATATTATCCACACGCAGAATGAAGAGATATACTCCAAAAATACTACCATTGGATCCTGCATTTGAGTTTTCAGTTCAGTTCAGTTCTGTTCTGTTTGGATATTTTGCATTTGAATTTTTGGTTGTGTGATGAATAGATCTGAATTTAACCTGAAGCCAGACCGGTTTGGTACAGTTCAAACTGTTGAAGGTCTGTGTGTTTTAGATCTGAAAAAAAAAACTTATTGGGTTAGCCTCCCTTGAAATTTAACTTGTGATTCCAACTTATGATTAGATATTCCTATAAAAATACTTAAATTTTCACGAAAATGGACGGATTTACTATTTTGACTATGTTTATCCCTTACAAAATCCTTATCTACTATGTTTCTAGAAATAGATATTTTACTATTTTCACATGAAAAGGGGTCAAAACACATAAAAAGGATATCCACTTATAGGTTTTCTATATACAATAATACAAATGTAATGCTTTGACAATATCGTCATTCGTCAAGATCAAATCCATATAAAGCTATGGAGAATATGTACTAGGCTAAGGTGGGAGGGCCTTGACCAAGTCGTCGGAACTACATTTGTTATTTAAATGCGACATATATACTTTGTTAACCATTTCTTTTCAGAATATCTTAGAAATATACTTTTACTGTAATTTAATTTGGATGCACTTTGATATGGTTAGCGAGGAGGCCGAAATTGACCAGTTAGATCGATTAGTTGGTCATATGTGAGAAATCTACTCTTCTGTAGGTTTACAATGGTTTAGTTATATATGGAGCCAACCTTGTGCGAATTTACAACGATTTAGCTATTTGTGAGACCGAAGCTTGTGTGGACTTACAGAACCCTAAATTAAACGTCAGATAAGTTGGAGAAAATAATAGAAGCAAGTATTGTTTCCCTATATATAATTAAGTTATATAATTAGAAACAAATTGAAACTTTGAAGCAAGTTTTAGCCACATATGGTTATATTGCATAATCTTTAGACAATGTCACTTTGTTGCTTTTAAGCTACACATCTCACAATATCATCATCAATCACATTACCTATATGTATCCAAATAATGTTGGCTACACACATAATGTGATTTTGGTTCAGCGAAGATAGAAGTTGAACCCAATGACATTTTACACCTATATAAAGTGTTTTTATAGATCGTGGTTACAATTAGTAATATTTATATTTATCCTGGAAAAAGACCGTGTATGTGTAGATTTTCAGATTAGTTGTAAAACTTCAAATAAATAGAAATCGCTTACAATAATAATGCATAATGTGAAAGGACCCTTGTGTAAATGTACGAATGACATAAGAGATTATATTACAATTCAAGAAAATATGTTTACCGCCACGCTACAATTACTGAAGATAAGTGGTATCGATATCTTTAGATGTTGAAATGTAAAGAAAGTGGTGTCGGTATCTTCGAAGTTGCGTATTAGCATTGTTTATCTAAAGGCACAAGTTGTTCCTTACTTTCAAAAGGTATTCATTTCTTCAGAACCTTTAATTACAGAAAACTCAGGTTTCGTTATCAATACATTCTAGGAATACAGTTGTTACAGTTATAGTAACTTTTAAAGCGATAATTTGTTTTCTTTTGGTCAGAGAAACATTTTATTTGGCTATTTGGTCAGCGAATTACTTGGATGATATATTATAAGTAAAACTTGGGGGTTTATACAGTTGATGAAACAGTAAGAAAGATATTATTAACTAGGCGGATGTGGTCGAGTAATACAGTGAGTTTGAAAGGTGTTGAGTGTTTCAGGTTTGAATTCTACTTTCAAATTATCCGTTAATGTGATCAGACGAGGTGGATATTTAATTTCCACGTAAAGTACCCGGGTTCGCCTGTCATCGATGGATCGGTAATGAATTTAAAATTAATTTAGTTTTATTATAAAGACAGTTCTCTCAAATGACCTTAAGATATAAATGTCTATTTACTTTTGTAATGAAATTTCTTTTGGTATATTTGTGATAAAAACTCTTTTATGGTCATTCTATTGAATTTATCTTTTATTAATTGTACCAAAAAACAGATAACTATATAGCAATGAATTAAAAACTATATAGTTTTAGACTTTTAGTCATGGTGCAAACATTGCAGTATGGCAATTTCAGTAGCTATATAATATGTGACATACAAAAGTCTATATGAAGATTCAGATTATATAGCAATGGAGTAAAAGGAAATGCAACGACCCTGGTCATATTCTAACAATTCATTTCTTTCTGTTTTATATGGTTGGCGAGACATATTTATCTGGTTATATGCTCAAGGAATATATAAACTCCAAGAAAATTCGTATATTTCAAGCATAGTCAAAATACATAAGATAGAAGTTTAGCAATGAAATAAAAGTTGATACATTTTTAGCAATAAATGAAAGAATATAATATAATGAAATATTTTAGTCATGATGTAATCACAACACCAACATTACTTGTAAATAAACTCCACGAAAATCCTTATCTTTCAAGTAGTCAAAATACATAAGATAGAAGTTTATTAATGAAATAAAAAAAAAATTTACACATTTTTAGCAATAAATGAATGAATATAAATATAATGAAAATGTTATTAGTCATGATGTAATTATTAATCACACCAACTTTGCGTGTAAGACATTTACAATTTCACACACACATCAACCTCCTATATAAACCCAAACACATACCTCAGCAACCAAAAACAAACACCACACAATAGTTCTTTAGAAACAAAATGGCGTTTGCGGTTTCAAAGCTAAATGCAATGGCGTTTCTGGTGACACTACTATCAGTTTCCATTCCGTTGTCTTCGTCCACACTACAACAAGATTTCATGCAGTGCCTCGTCGACAACTCCGACATATCCTTCCCGGTAACGGCGTCGTTTTACTCACCAGACCAAAACGCGACTTTGTTTAAAGAGGAGCTTGAATCAACGGCACAAAATCTCCGTTATTTGACGCCCTCAAACCCGAAGCCTGTGTTCATATTCGAGCCTACGTACGAGACACACGTACAAGCAGCCGTCGTGTGTGCCAAGAAACTCCAGCTTCACTTGAGGTTACGTAGCGGCGGCCACGACTACGAGGGGCTCTCCTTCGTTGCTGAGAACGAAACGCCGTTTGTGATCGTTGATCTATCGAAGCTTAGACAGATCGACGTGGATGTGGACAGCAACAGCGCGTGGGCGCACGCGGGTGCCACCGTCGGAGAAGTTTACTACAGGTAACGCTTAAGCATGTATTTGTTCTGCTGGACGACACCCATGCATGAGTTTTCTAAGCTAGTTTTTTTTTTACAAGAAAGAAAAACTAAAGCATCATACCAAATAAATTACTTTAATTTTAAATAACCAAAAAGAGACCAAATAAATTAAATGGGCTGGCTCAATATACACCAAATATCCATGGATTCCCCTTGGAATTTCATCAGAAACTATTGGCAAAAATAAGGTGACTTTGTTTTGTTAGACAATTTCGACGAAAAACCAACAACATAATCTTATTTCAAAAAAACAAACAAACAATAACATATTCTTTATCAGAAAACTATCAAAATCCCAAAGAATACTATCAAAATCCCATTATAAATTTTTGATGGAAAATACAAGGGATAAAAATCATTTCGTCTGTTTTTGTAGTGATGAATGTAGATTACTTTTTATTTTGTTTTATTGTTACAAAACGTTGTAATTAGATCAACTTCAATATTTTTAAGCTGCTTTTGTTTAAAATCAATTGTAATCATGGATCAACTTCATTTTTTATAAGCTAGTTCTTTTAAAACCCATTTGAGTGAGTATTGCTTTCATATTCAAATAAAAAAAAGTGTATGAATTTTCAATGTGTCGATTTGTTCATTTTTGATTGAGAGAGGCCAGATCCAGGGTTACCGTAATTGGTTTTCCTTTATTCAACCAACTGATAAAACACAACCAAACCAAAGTAAAAGCAAACCGAATGTGATTGAATTTGGTTAATTGATCCGTTAATTAACAGTTTTCAACTTCCCCCGCGATTGAATTAGGATCCAAGAGAAAAGCCAAACCCACGGCTTTCCGGCGGGTCTATGCTCCAGCCTTGGCATCGGCGGCCACTTAGTCGGCGGAGCCTACGGTTCCATGATGCGGAAGTTCGGTCTCGGCGCTGACAACGTCCTCGACGCGAGAATCATCGACGCCAACGGCAAGATCCTTGATCGGGCTGCGATGGGAGAGGACGTCTTCTGGGCGATTCGCGGCGGTGGAGGCGGAAGCTTCGGCGTGATCCTCGCCTGGAAAATCAAGCTCGTTCCCGTACCCGCGACTGTGACTGTATTCACAGTCACCAAGACGCTTGAGCAAGACGGTACCAAAGTCTTGTACAAATGGCAACAGGTTGCGGATAAGCTTGACGAAGATCTCTTCATTCGAGTGATTATTCAGACAGCTAGCAAAACTACCAAACCTGGAAACCGAACCATCTCGACTTCGTACCAAGGACAGTTTCTCGGTGACTCAAATAGGCTTATACAGGTATGTTGGGGTTGAAATTCAAAATATATAAAGTTTAGGGATCTAAATTTAAAACCTCAAAAGTATGTTTTTATATCGTTTTGGTTGGTAAACTTCTAAATTTGACAAATTCGAACAATTTTTAACAGGCGATGCAGAGAAATTCGAAATTTGTAAAGTTCATGGGTCTAAATTAACAATCTTTTTGGCTTATAAACTTTTTAATTTGACAATTCTAACCCTGATTTTTTTTTTTAAACAGGTGATGCAGAAGAGTTTCCCTGAGCTAGGACTAACCAAGAAGGACTGCACTGAAATGAGCTGGATTAAATCAGTAATGTACATTGCTGGATTCCCAAACAGCGCAGCACCAGAGGCTTTACTCGACGGAAAATCACTCTTCAAGAGCTACTTCAAGGCCAAGTCAGACTTTGTGGAAGAGCCAATACCTGTAGAAGGCTTAGAAGGACTGTGGAAGAAGCTTCTACAAGAGGACTCACCGTTAACGATATGGAACCCTTACGGAGGAATGATGTCGAGGATTCCAGAGTCAGAGATACCATTCCCTCACAGGAAAGGGACCTTGTTCAAGATTCAGTGGCTATCGTCTTGGTCAGATGGGAAAGCGAGCGAGGAGAGGCATATGAAGTGGATGAGGGAGATGTATGGTTATATGGGGAAGTATGTGTCCAAGAACCCGAGACGTGCGTATGTGAATTACAGGGATCTTGATCTGGGGGTGAACGAGGAAGAGAGTGATGCTAGGGAGTGGGGGAGTAAGTATTTCAAGGCGAACTTTGAGAGGTTGGTCAAGATTAAGGGTGAGTTTGATCCTGAGAATTTCTTCCGGCATGAACAGAGTATTCCGACAAAGATTGGTTGAAGAGGTCGTTGTCTTTAATGGGTTTCATTGTAAATAAAGTTATTAACAAATACATAACAAGTGATGTCGATGGGTTTTGTCACAGTGTGTGTTTTCTGTATTGTGTGTTTTCTGTATTGAATCTTGATATAACAATCTTTGCTTGTAGTGGTGTGGTTAAGATTTGTCTTAAACTAAAATGTGTTTTAAGATAAACCTATGTAACATTCTTCAACTAGTATACTACATGCTGAGTGTCTTTTCCTTCGGTTTAGGCCGGTTAAGAAAACACAAGAAGTTGAAACTTCATTAATATCTCCATCCTTGAACCGAAAAACATCAGTCAATGAAGAAGACTCGAGCAGTGAGAGACATACCTAAAATTGTACTGCTTCTAGTGAAGTGGTTAGGCTTTGTCTGAATTGAATATCATTACAACATAATGTAACATTCTTCAATTGGTATTTTCGTTCGGTTAAGAGAATACAAAAAAGTATAAGCTTTAGAATCTCAATGCAAGCTTCATAAAGATCTCCATCCTTGAACCAGAAGACAACAGTCAATGAAGAAGAAGAATCAAGTGAGAGACATACCCAAAATTGTACTGCTTTTGATAACTCTTTTCAACTAAGGAATCATCTAACGACAGATTGTAAAAACTCGGCTGCGAAAACTCGCTGTTCGTCGCTCAACAAAGAGAACCATTTGGTGACCATATTGGCTGGATCAGATAAGCTTTGGTCGCCACAATCCGGAAGCTTGGTGATTTCGCCTTGTAAGACTATTGCGAGATCCAGCTGAAGCGTCTTCAAGAGGGAGCTCACAGTTGCTATCTGGACTGCAAAACCAGCTTCTAGTGTCGTATTACACTGCAAAAATGAGGACAGTTTCTCTCTCAAGTTTGAGATTCCTTCATTTTCATAGCCACCAGCATCCACTCCAATACTGCAAAAAATCAAAACAAAAAAAGAGAGAATTACATCATATTGGTCCTTCTATATAAAAGAGACTAATGAAATGTTACCTGCTAAGCTGTCCAAGAAGAGAGATGATTGCCACAGAAACGTTCATTGGCAATAGCATTCTCAGCATCTTTAGCAGTGGAGAAACAATGTTTGCACTAGTCCAATCCCATGCCTGCATTTATATATGTAAGATCAAACTGGTACAACAGACAACATAAATTAACAACGCATTAAGTGAAGATTGTAAATGCTCTTGAAAGTTTTTAACAACATACCGTGTAACAAGCAATAAGCTCTACTAATGACAGAATGTCACATAAAGTAACACTTTGATCCTTGGCCAATACGCACTGGAAATTTTTGTGTGCCGGCCTAAACTCAATCAAGCTCTGATGCACAGTATTAGGCTGAATAAATGCCTGAACAATTTCCATGAGCATAGATCCCATAGCTTCCAGTGAGGAAGACTTGTCTGAGAATGGACACTTGTTCTTGCCCGGATGCAACTTAGCATTTCCCTCCACAGTACCTAAATGTCTGTTCTCTAGAAACATCACAATGGATTTCAACACCGAATTTGATATGTCATGACCGCTCGAGGACATCATTTTCTCTCCAGCAATGTAAGCAAAAACGTGAAGAATGGTCAGTGGCACTGAGGTCTTCTCATGCCTGTGTTTGTGCAGGATTTCAAAGGAAGCTTCACGGATAACTCCAACACGGTCCACTACAGTACATATTGCCGCCAAAATAGCACTTCCGGCCACCAAATGATCAATTAGAGCGACTCTTCTTAAGAGAGCTACGTTTTCTCCATCCAAGGTAACAGGGATGCTTAAATCAGATTCAGTTGTTTCTGAGGATTTAACAGAATACAATACCCTCTGCTCTGAAAGGAGGTCCTGAAGAAGGCTAAGGAGTTCTTCCAAAAATTCAGACAGAATACCTCCAGCTTCAGTATCAGCCATAACTACACAACAGAATTCCAAATTCAATTAATTTAAACATCAACCCAATAGCAGACTGAGAAGAATAAAAAAGAAGGAAAATGGATTCGGGACATACCACTAGATATATGCTTCGAGAAAGAATCAAAATCCAGAGTGTTCCCAACGTTCATCGAAGAAACCATAGAGAAGTTATGAAGCAGCAAGGAGAGGAACACACATACCCTTTCCCTGAGAAAAAGAAGGTATACATTAGCACCGAGACATTAGTTTACTGACGGAGTAGAAAGAGTTACTATACATCAACATTAAGAATAGAGGATAATAACATACTGTGCTAAAAGGTTGTCTTCCATTTTCAAAGAGAATAGAATCGCAGGCACTGCCCACTGTGCTGTAGAAGCCGATGGGCATCGCTGAACACAATTGTTTGCAGCATGGAAGATTTTGATGATACTATTCTGGTCTTCAGTATTTGAAAACACAACAAAGTGTGTAAGAATATGGCAATGCGATGTTGGCGACTCAGGTGGCATTTTGACTGTCACTGAAGCATTCTCAGTGTTGAGCCTAGAAGCTTCACTAAAATTTATGTTGTCACATAAATCCACGCTATTACTAGCAACCAAGTCAAGAGCAGTAGCAGGATTCTTGTCCTCACTCATAACCTCATAACCCAAAAAGTCTACCTGCGGAAGATCAGGGGACATGAGCGATTCTCTTGCAATCTGGTAGTAAATTTCTTCTTCTGGTTGATCCAGCTCCAGCAATTTCATATAATCTGTATCAGCATCGTTCTCCAGAAATAATGTTGCAGCATCATGTCCTTTAGCGGTAGAGTAGCACATAGTTTTCTGCATAATTGTCTTCTTCTCACAAGAAACCAAAGTTTCTTTCTCTCTTAAAGGCTTGTTCCCAGTTTCTGCTACCATAGACTGCAAGGCACCCAGCTTCTCTCTAATCTGTAGATTTTTCTTTTTATCATCAGATGACAGATGCTTACGTGACTCCATTGCCTCTGACAATCTTTTTCTTTTTCGAGAGTGCTCACTAACTACCTCATGCCTATGTTTTTGACCGCTTTGAACACAGTTTTCAGCCACAAAACAGAGATTTCCATTTTTCCTGGTATCGACATTCTGGAACATACTTGGTTTTGTTGGTTGGATATTCGGTTTATCTTTTGCTATTTCTGCTGAAGTAACAAAAGCGAACTGCTCTCTTCCCTGTGAGGCCAGCAACTTCCCCTCAGGAAAAGATGTTGCGCTGGAAACTACTCCAGAAGTCTGTAACTCTCTAGACCCTCCATTAGGAGATTCCAATTCAGAAATAGGATCTGAGAGAGACTCACTCACGCCCCGTCCAGCTTTAGCGATTAACTGGGCAGAAAACTTGCAAGCTTGGTCCTGAGAACCAGGGTTGGCTCCCAAATGGCATCTTGCGTCAGAATTCTTTTTACCACTACGGTTCTTCGGGGGTTTCATGCGGCCTTCCACCTACAAAGTAACAGAATGAAACATAAGTAGAAGTAAGGAATTAAAATGATCCAAAGTATAAAGGCGATATATGTTGTGAATAATCTACTTATAGTAAGATTCAATGACACTAACAACTTCAACAGACTAGAGCCTAAGTGTTCATACTTAGATAACTTCAACTGACTAAACTGAGAATATTTAAGCCACAATCATAAACCTAGGATACTCACTCAAGAACGAGGTAAATAGAAAAACAGGATTCTTTTTAATTTACCATGTCAGTCAGAATAGATCCATCATGTAGCCTAATGTCTGAAGCCCGGGAGCAAAGAAAGTACCAAATGTCAAATCATCAAGCAGAATATTAAATTAGGATGGGAAGGAATAAGGTCAGAAATTTATGGCATAAACAAACCTTTGCAAGAGCAGCTGTACCTTCAACGTCTCTTGAAAAATACTCACCCAGAAGATTCATGCGATTTGTAAAACCACCGAACTCAAGTTTTAACCGACCCAGCTCTTCTGCCTGAAATTCCCTTCGATATTTTTCAAACTCAGCCACTTCATTGAAGTGCTTTTCACATTTCTTCGCAAACTTCAGCTCCTTTTTCAAAAGTCTCAATTTAGCCTTTTCCAGATCTCTGGCTTCATGAGGAGAAACAGAGCGAGTGGATTTCCGAGAGAGAGAAAGCTCATGCACCTGTTTTTTCAAACCCTCAGTCACTAATAGTGCATCCTGCAACTGCCGAGTCAGATCATCAACACGAGATTTCCAGTCCATGGCTGTTTTCTTATTCATCTCCAGGAGCCTCACCTTCTCTTCCAGTTCCGCTGAGGTTTCAGCAAACTTTACTTTGCTACTACCGCTCTGCAATTCCGCTTCTTTCTTGAGCTCTTCATTTCTAACTCTAATGATTTCGAACTTCTTAGACAAACCTTCTGCCAGCTTCATCTGTTCCTTAGCTTTTGCACTCTCCATATCTGCACGTTTTCTCTCTTTCAGAGTCTTTTGTTTTTCAGGCTCAAGCTGCTTTTTCACAGTCTCAAGATTGGATGTCAAAGTAAGCAGATCAGAACTGGTCTTACGAGCTGTAGCTCTTAACACCTCCAACTCGGAAAGACACTGATCAGCTTTCTTTTTCTCTGATTCTGCCTTCTGCCTCTCGCTTACAAGAAGACTTTTAACCAGATTTATTTCCTCTTTCAGTTCAGGAACGTCCGGCTTGAAATCCTCATATTTGACCAGCAGAGCCTTTGTCTTGTTCAATTCTTTACAAATCTGTTCCCTCTCTTCCTCGGAACTATCAGCCCTTAGTGTTTCTCTCTTGAGGAGGTTCTTCAGTTCACTGATCTCCTTTTCTCTGCTAGAAGCTTGATCCTGAAGAATTTTCATTTCTTCATTTTTTCTTTGAAGGCTCTGCTCCAATCTTTGTTGCAAAGACACTATCTCAGACTTCAAATCAGAAACTTCTTTCTCCAGAGATGCTTTTGCCACTGAGTCATGTTCCTTAGTGTCCCTGCTTTCCGCCATCTCCCTAAGTTCTGTAAGATAGGAAGTAAGCAGTGACAAGTTAAAGATCACAACAAGATTGAGATACTAAAGTAAATAAAAAAAAACATATTTCAACCCAACCCACACAGCCAAGTCCTCATTAAAAAGCAGCAAGCTAAGCCACTGCCATTGCCACTAGTAATGTAATCTGTTACTAGCTACTTCCATTAGTTACATAAAAAAAGAAAAATAATGAATCGCATAGACTTACTTATCTGTAGATTGGCTTTTTCATCATTAGCTGCTCCCATGGCCTTCTGGAGAATCTCTATAGCTTCTTTACAAGCATCACGCCTCTTCTTCATCCCTAGGTACTTACCTTGCCACTGAGAAATACAAGATCACGAAAAACACATTACTAAACATAAGAATGGATGCAAATATACTATTCAGGAAAAAAACAAGTACCGCGATGCAGCAAGGGTTCCCTGAAGCCAGCTCAGGTGGTGCATTAGCCGCCATTGCGGGAAGAACAACTCCGATTCTTTTAGCGAACTCTCACGTCGATTGGAAGCTCCTCGTCATTCAACAGAGGCGGAGCGATTGAGAGAACCTGATTCGAAAACGAATTTGGAAAACCCTGAACCCTAATTTGAGTGAGGAGAAGCGAGAAAGAAGACTGTAGGTGTTTGGTATACGACCGCCCCGCAGTTGGATCTCCGGGCGGGTCGGTGAGCGAGTGTTGAATTTTTTTATATCTTTAACTAGGCCCAGTCTGATGAGAAAAAAACTAGGCCCAGCCCACTGAATTTTTGTTTCTCTTATTTCTATTTTGGTATTCTTCCAAATTTGTAACATATTCTATAGTTTAATAAAATTAGCTGGTAAGAAAAGTAAACAGATGTTTTAAAAAATCATTTATTTTTAATAGATAAATGGTTTTATTGTAGGTTTTCTTTATAATGCCTGTAAAAAATAATAGATTATATTATTATTGGTTTATAAATTTTCACATTTTGTAAAAAAAGTTAGTGTTACTGGTTTAATGATTTTATAATAAGATTTAAAATTACATGTTATTTAAAAAATTTTTATTCTAGTGATTTTATATTTTTATTAAAATTATTGTTACTGGAAGTTGTATTCTAAACAAATTAACTCATAAAATAAGATTTTGAGAATTCTACATACATCTCTTTTTTTTATAAAAAGATTGTTAAAATTTCTTTTAAAATATTATAATTTGATATTCATATATTTTCTCAATATAAAAATTTTCTCTAATTCTTTTCAAATTTAACAAATTTGTCAACATTTAAAATCAACCAGCATTATAATTATCACAAAAATTTCTAACTTTAATATCAACCAGCACTACATAAACCAAAGTCCCAGTAATCCCCCTAATTATTCTTAAATGGTTGAAACTTGAAAATTAATTTAATAATATCTTAAGTGATATCGTATGTCACCATATTATGTAATGTCATTTCTGTGTTCAAATGTTAGTCAGAAGATATAAGATCAAACACACATTACAGGTTAGTATATACCGTTGGTTGCTTTCGCTGCGAAACACACCAAGACTAGGATGTGACACATTGATTTACAAAGATAGTGGTTTAAATGAAACCACTTCAGATAAATTAACATCTCAAAACTCATGAGGGATGATTAATTTAAGATTTAACTGTATTGCTAGTATCCTTTCCTACTGCTCTCTTTTCGGAGCTTTTGTGGTTGGAAATGTCCCAAACACAATGTCCCATAGCGACGATGTTACACCAAATCCCTTGTCATGAATCCTGAAGTGATGGCTCAAATGGTATTTCTGCACAAATCATTAAAAAAAAACATGAACTCTCTATAGCCGATTAGTAAAGTCTTGTTTAGTGACTTGGATTTGTTTTACCTTGAGGTTTTTGGTCACTGCTCTAGTTGGGTGTGCGTGGTGAAGGTAGTAGTGAGTAACATCGTACATCACGTACCCAAGCATGCCGCCTCCAAACAACGCAGGTGTGACTGAAGGAGTTGTGAAAAGCTTCACAAGGTTCCAAAACTGAGACACCCAAGATAAGAAGACGATTTAAGTTATTTTGGGGGCTTGGAAACATATATATTGGTAGAGAGAGTGTTAGATGATGATAAAATGCTTACAGGAAAGCATAAAACCGCTGTTGCAGCAGGAGGAAAGACGAGTCGAAGATGGTCCATTGGGTGCTTGTGATGGCATCCGTGAAGAAGATAGTGTGCTGTGTTTCCCCTGAAACGGTTCCACAATAACATTAACATTTTGTCGATTTAAATAGGATTAATAGTGGGTACTATGTACATGAATAGAGTGTGTGACGAACCAGTAACTCTTGGTCTTTATGTGGAAAAGGAACCGGTGAAGAATGTATTCTATCAGCGTCCAGATAAATATTCCCAAGGCTATCAATGGGACTATTTCTGGAAGTGAAAGGCCCATGCTTACTGACATGGAGATGCACCAGACTGCAACTGGCACCCAAATTACAGGAACCGCCCACCAAACTGTAAGAGTCAAGAACTGTGTTTCCATTGCATAAATATGTCAGAGAATGGAGATCAGAGGGTTACAGACATTGCTAATTATTGTATAAATTTGAAAAGAAAAAAAAAGACGTATATACCTCCCAAAAGTCACTGTGGAAGAACCGAGGGCCTTCCTTTGTCACAATGGGTTGGTGAACCCATTCCTCGTAAGCTTCACCAAGATGACCAACCTTTAAAACATCCAAAGCAATGACAAGAGTGGGTTAGTTAGCAAGGCAACGTTGACATAAACTATATAAATGCTAAGGAAACCGTTGTGTTTACCTGAAATACAAGGGGCTTATTAAGATCCACAGTGAATCCCTGAGCTACCATTTTGCGGACCTTTTACTGAACTGAAAAGATGGAATATAAAGACTATCAAGAAAATGACTGACATGGTGCAACTCTCTTAGGACAGTATAATTCTGGTGACTGGTGACATAATGAAACCTGATGTCAGCTTCTTCAACAATACAAATACATAAATGCAAGAAATCTCTTCACTAGTTTAATTAGGCTATCAGCTGAGAATTTTTTTTGTCTTTAAACATGGGTCTATTGTTTGTTAAGAAGATAGTTAAACTTAATTGTTCTTGAATGTGATACCCAGATCACGTATTCAAGTTATATTACTCTTGTTTACCAAAAAAAAAAAGTTATATTACTCACGAGTAACCCCCTAAAAACAAATGATATCATAGCAGAAAAGCAGGTGTTTTGAAATCTAAGCGAAATACAAATTAGTTATTACAAGATACGCTGATACAGTATGTACGCTCTTGTCACTCCAAGGACCACCACCAAATACATAAGCATCGTCAAATCAAGTCACAGATTAACACATCAAGTAAACAAAACACACAGCTGATCAGTAGCTGCCAGGTTACAAACATGAGTTCATGGTTGTTGATTTCAGAAACAAAATCAAAACTATTATTAGCCTAGAACCATGCTTGTTAATCTAAGTTCTTCTTATTCTCATATTGAACCATCCACAGTTTTCATATCCAAGAAAATAAAATCACGTGTACCACCCATTATTAATTAGTATTGCATAACTATATCACGAGACACCTTCCTTGTGACAACCATGTAGGCTTCAACAATGCATACTCAAGTTTAAGAGAGACTTATGATTTTGTGTTGTTCCAAGGATGGAGCAAAAAAAGTATCCGATCTAAAACACTTAAAACACCAAATCAAAACAAACAAACCTCGCTATTCAAATTACATGGAAATCGAGAAGGTAACAAAACACGAAGCAACGAACGAGCGAGGAAGAGAAGCAACAAACCTAACCTTGAAATGCCGGAACTCAGTGACTCTGACGAAACAACAGCCGTCGGAAGACGAGAGAATCGCCGGAGCCCTGTTTCGTGGTTTGTGTTTTGTTGTTGGGTTGTTGTATATTAAGGGACAATGTCGGTATTAAATACATCTTCGAGATAGAAGTACTATATCGAATCTGGACCGTTGGTTTGGAGAGTCGCCGTAGATATCGGTGAAGACTTAAAAGCCAACGAGTCGTTGAATTGGAAAATCAAAATCAACGACGGCTGTGCCAGGTTGTTGTTCTCTTTTGGATCCTTCCATAGACTATTTAGCTGTATGTCTCCACATTTACGCACAAGTTAGCCAAAAACGTACGTTGAATGCATGTGTCGTTTGGATTACGTAACTAAGTTGCCATTTGCACTTGGTATAATGAACGGGTTACGTAAAATTGTGTTCGATGGAATGTCTTGGCAATGGAAATACTTATAAACAGTTTGCGCATAGCTAAGTGAAACATTAACTTCAAATTTCAAAAAAAAAAAAGAAATTGAGTTAATATATAGAAAAACCCCAAATTGTTTAATATTTATTTTTTTTTACTAAAATATTTACTAAATTGTTTAAGGCGCCAATAATTTTAAGGGCAGCTATGTTAGAATTTAAAATGATGTGTATTGTAATGGAAAAAAGTTGATATCTGAATTCTTAAGTGTGCCATCTTCATTACTTTTTGGTTTATAGCACCACACAAATATATGAAGCTTTTCACAGTATTAGTATTTTTTTAATTCTAAAAACCGTTTAGCCTACGGAGTCTTTTCTCTAACAAAGAATATAGTTCACACACGATATCGTAATGATCAATTTGCTGAACCTGGGGACACCAACGGACCGGCGGTAAGGTACATTACGGTCCACTAACTCCACTTTGCATGGCCACAGAAGAGTAAAGGATAAGCGGTAACCGGTTTGTGCATTAGTATATTTAATACCAAACAATTAGCTTTAGTCATTCTCTAATAGAACCCACCAGAAAGTTAATGATAAATCATCACTTCATTACCCAGACCGTAAAGATATCTTCATGATTAGGTATTAAAATCAAAGATTGGCCGCTGGATGTTAATCATACTTTTGACAGTTTGTTGAGTAAAATCCACATTATTTGATATGATCAAAATTTATTAAGCTTTTGTTGGATTTTGATGCTGCCTCTTATCACACTAATATCTTGTCAGTATCAACTGTCATGTGAATAACCTCCATTGCCGCTGTCTCTAATTTTATATTATAATTATTTGTTTTATTTTGCTAGAGAAACAAATGATATTCTATAATGCCTAAGAGTTAAGACTAAAGATTTACCAAATACAAACTAAGCCACATTTCATTTAAGTATTTCAATGGCCTGACTATTCTCGCTTGAGACTTGAGAGATTAGTCCTTCACTCGAGGAGCGCTTTATATGTTTTACTCTTCAATAAGAACATATCATACCTTATCATTATCATTTATCAATACTAAAGACTATAAGGTTGACAATTAAAATAAAAATAAAAAAGGTTGACAATTAAAACTGATTTTAATTTGCTTATACGTTTATGGGCGTGAAGAATGTTTTTTTTTCTAACCAACTATAGAAGTAGAGGGCAAAGTGCACACCAACAAATTATAACCATCTCATTTACAACTAAAATTGGTTATTTGATTTTAAAAATGGTTTAAGACTCTAACATAATTAAAGTTTGTTAAAGCTACTGTGACAAGATCACAACAACTGATTGATACTAATTTTGCAATCTAACCATCTTATCCTTTCTATAATGAACAGTCACTATATCTACAGCTCATTCCAAGACAGAACAACAACCAAATTTTGTTAAAAAAAAAGAAATTGAGTTAATATATAGAAAAACCCCAAATTGTTTAATATTTATTTTTTTTTACTAAAATATTTACTAAATTGTTTAAGGCGCCAATAATTTTAAGGGCAGCTATGTTAGAATTTAAAATGATGTGTATTGTAATGGAAAAAAGTTGATATCTGAATTCTTAAGTGTGCCATCTTCATTACTTTTTGGTTTATAGCACCACACAAATATATGAAGCTTTTCACAGTATTAGTATTTTTTTAATTCTAAAAACCGTTTAGCCTACGGAGTCTTTTCTCTAACAAAGAATATAGTTCACACACGATATCGTAATGATCAATTTGCTGAACCTGGGGACACCAACGGACCGGCGGTAAGGTACATTACGGTCCACTAACTCCACTTTGCATGGCCACAGAAGAGTAAAGGATAAGCGGTAACCGGTTTGTGCATTAGTATATTTAATACCAAACAATTAGCTTTAGTCATTCTCTAATAGAACCCACCAGAAAGTTAATGATAAATCATCACTTCATTACCCAGACCGTAAAGATATCTTCATGATTAGGTATTAAAATCAAAGATTGGCCGCTGGATGTTAATCATACTTTTGACAGTTTGTTGAGTAAAATCCACATTATTTGATATGATCAAAATTTATTAAGCTTTTGTTGGATTTTGATGCTGCCTCTTATCACACTAATATCTTGTCAGTATCAACTGTCATGTGAATAACCTCCATTGCCGCTGTCTCTAATTTTATATTATAATTATTTGTTTTATTTTGCTAGAGAAACAAATGATATTCTATAATGCCTAAGAGTTAAGACTAAAGATTTACCAAATACAAACTAAGCCACATTTCATTTAAGTATTTCAATGGCCTGACTATTCTCGCTTGAGACTTGAGAGATTAGTCCTTCACTCGAGGAGCGCTTTATATGTTTTACTCTTCAATAAGAACATATCATACCTTATCATTATCATTTATCAATACTAAAGACTATAAGGTTGACAATTAAAACTGATTTTAATTTGCTTATACGTTTCATGAAAAGAAAAGAGATGGGTCAGGGCTCGCGAGTCTAGGGTTTGAAGCGCTTCTAAAGTCGGAGGAGATCTCGAAGTTTCATGGAACTCTCGGTGTGATGACAGAGCGGAGAAGAATGGTTTATGCTCGCTGGAGGCTTGTCGTCTTCGAGCTCCAACGAACGAGGATTTCGCGGTGTTTGTTCCGGCGGCGGTGGAGGCGTTAAGTCGAAGTCGGCGACGACGGCTGCAACGCTATAAGGGAACAGATCTCCCACGGTCGAGCCAGTCCTTGACGCAGCTTCCACTTAGGTTTTGGAGTTTGGGCTGAAGGTCCGCCGAAGCTTTCATTGTGCCCGTTGTTGTTTATTGGGCTTTGTCGCTTTTATGTAATCGGGTTGCCTTTGACTGGGCTTGGCCCATTTATATAATATCAAAATCCTTGGGAAAAAAAATATATATATGCTCAGAGGCTTATTGACATTGCCAATTATTTAAAAGAGTATGTAGAATTGTAAAAGGAGAAAGAGAATTATATATACCTCCCAAAAGTCACTGTGGAAAAACCGAGGGCCTTTTGTCACAATGGGTTGGTGAACCCATTCCTCGTACGTCTCACCGAGATGACCAACCTGTAAAACATCCAAAGCAACGACAAGAGGGTTGAACATCATTAAGTATCACTAATAAATAAGAGCAAAATCTTGGGTGATTAGAGGCAACATTGACATAGACTATTTAAATCCTAAGGAAACAGTAGTATTTACCTGAAATACAAGGGGCTTATTAAGATCCACAGTGAATCCCTCAGCAACCATTTTGCAGACATTTTACAACTGAAAAGATGGAATATAAAGACTATCAAGAGAAAGACAGACAAGGTGCAACGCTCTTACGACAGTAGCGTAGTTCGTTCAAAGAGGAGCGCATAGTGACATAATGAAACACCTGATGTCTGCTTCTTCAACTAGGCAAATATACAAATGTAAATTTGTTATTTTTAAGAGCCAGATTATTAGATGCCTGAATCCTATTCATGACTTGTTATTTAAAAAGAAAAACATGGGTCTATTGTTTGTTAAGAAGATAGTTAAACTTTGTTGTTCTTGAATATGTTACCTAAATCACGTATACAAGTTATGCTACTTGGCCCCACGAGAAAACCAAGAAAACAAATGATATCATGGCAGAAAAGCAAGTGTTAGCTGAAATCCAAATGAAATACAAACTAGTTATTAATCATTCAAGAAACTACAAGATACGATACAGCTTATGTGTGCTTGTCACTCCAAAGACCCCACCACCACCAAATACATAAGCATCGTCAAATCAAGTCACAGATTAACACATCAAGTAAACAAAACACACAGCTGATCAGTAGCTGCCAGGTTACAAACATGAGTTCATGGTTGTTGATTTGAGAAAATCCAAAATATTCTTAGCCTAGAACCATGATTGTAATCTAAGTTCTACTTCTCATTGAACCATTCACAGTTTTCACATCCAAGAAAATAAATTCACGTGTACCACCCATTATTAATTAGTATTGCATAACTATATCACGAGACACCTTCCTTCTGACAACCATGTAGGCTTCAACAATGCATATTCAAGTTTAAGAGAGACTTATGATTTTGTGTTGTTCCAAGGATGGAGCAAAAAGTATCCGATTTAAAACACTTAAAACACCAAATCAAAACAAACAACCTCACTATTCAGATTACATGGATCGAAGGTAACAAAACACGAAGCAACGAACGAGCGAGAGAAGAGAAGCAACAAACCTAACCTTGAAATGCCGGAACTCAGTGACTCTGACGAAACAACAGCCGTCGGAAGACGAGAGAATCGCCGGAGCCCTGTTTCGTGGTTTGTGTTTTGTTGTTGGGTTGTTGTATATTAAGGGACAATGTCGGTATTAAATACATTTTCAAGAGACAAGTACTATATCGAATATGGACCGTTGGTTTGGAGAGTTGCCGTATATATCGGTGAAGACTTAAAAGCCAACGAATCATTGAATTGGAAAATCAAAACCAACGACGGCTGTGCCAGGTTGTTGTTCTCTTTGGATCCTTCCATAGACTATTTAGCTGTATGTCTCCACATTTACGCACAAGTTAGCCAAAACGTACGTTGAATGCATGTGTCGTTTGGATTACGTAACTAAGTTGCCATTTGCACTTGGTATAATGAACGGGTTACGTAAAATTGTGTTTAATGGAATGTCTTGGCAATGGAAATACTTATAAACAGTTTGCATAGCTAAGTGAAACATTAACTTCAAATTTCAAAAAAAAGAAATTGAGTTAATATATAGAAAAACCCCAAATTGTTTAATATTTATTTTTTTACTAAAATCCTTCCTAAATTGTTTAAGGCGCCAATAATTTTAAGGGCAGCTATGTTAGAATTTAAAATGATGTGTATTGTAATGGAAAAAGTTGATATCTGAATTCTAAACTGTGCCGTCTTCATTAATTTTTGGTTTCTAGCACCCTACATATATATGAAGCTTTTCAGAGTATTAGTATTTTTATGCCAAAACCGTTTAGCCTACGTAGTCCTTTCTCTAACAAAGAATATAGTTCACACACGATATCGTAATGATCAAAATGCTGAACCTGTGGAGATCCACTGCGGACCGCCCGTAAGGTACATTACGGTCCACTAACTCCACTTTGCATGGCCACAGAAGAGTAAAGGATAAGCGGTAACCGGTTTGTGCATTAGTATATTTAATACAAAACAATTAGGTTTAATCATTCTCTAATAGAACCCACGAGAAAATTGATGATAAATCATCACTTCATAAGAGCAGACCATAAAGATATCTTCATAATTAAATATTAAAATCAAAGATTGGCCGCCGGATGTTAATCATACTTTTGACGGTTTGTTGAGTAAAATCCACACTAGTTGATATGATTAAAATTGATTAAGCCTTTGTAGGATTTAATTTGATGCGGCTTATGATTCACCACTAATATGTTGTCAGTATCAACTGTCATGTGAACAACCTCCATGCCGCTGTCTCTAATTTTATATTATAATTATTTGTTTTATTTTGCTAGAGAAACAAATGACATTCTCTAATGCTTACGATAAAATATTTATCAAATACAATAGAATTAAAAATTAACCCATATTTCATTTCATTATTTCAATGGCCTGACTATTCTTGCTTGAGAGATTAATTCTTCATTTGAAAGCGCTTTATATGTTGTATTCTTCAATAAGAACATGATAAATCTTAAATATCCAACAATAATGATGTCATACCTAATTATTGTCATTTATATATACTAAAACTATAAATAAACAGGTTGACAATAAAACTGATTTTAATTTGCTTATACGTTTATGGGCGTGAAGAATGTATTTACCAACTATAGAAGTAGAGGGCAAAGTGCTCACCAACAAATTATAACCATCTCATTTACAACTAAAATTGGTTATTTGATTTTAAAAATGGTTTAAGACTCTAACATAATTAAAGTTTGTTCAAGCTAGTGTGACAAGATCACAACAACTGATTGATACTAATTTTGCAATCTAACCATCTTATCCTTTCTATAATGAACAGTCACTATATCTACAGCTCATTCCAAGACAGAACAACAACCATATTTTTGTTTTAAAAACAAAACAAAATCAATAATGAACAAATATTGGATTTTCCAAAAATGCCCCTGTTTCTTTGTCATCCTCTTCTTATATAAGCAGGAACCATCCAGAACTTAATCGGTACCCTTCCAAATTTTCTCATCTGTCTCGGGAAACAATTCAGAAAAACATTTTCTTTCTCCGGACACAAAGCATATTCCATTTTTCAAAATTTTCCCGGGAAAAAATGAGAGAGATCCTTCACATACAAGGCGGACAATGCGGGAACCAAATCGGAGCCAAGTTCTGGGAGGTGATCTGCAACGAGCACGGCATCGATCCGTCGGGAAAGTACGACGGCGACTCCGATCTTCAGCTGGAGCGGATCAACGTCTATTACAACGAGGCAAGCGGTGGGAGGTACGTACCACGCGCTGTCCTGATGGATCTTGAGCCGGGAACCATGGACTCAATTAGATCTGGTCCTTTCGGACAGATTTTCCGACCGGATAACTTCGTCTTCGGACAATCCGGGGCCGGTAACAACTGGGCCAAAGGTCATTACACGGAGGAGCTGAACTGATCGATTCGGTTCTCGATGTTGTTAGAAAGGAAGCCGAGAATTGCGATTGCCTACAGGGTGAGACAAATTTTAATTATAACACTTAAATTTTAATTCAAGTTATGTCTTCAAAGATTATGAGTTATATAATCTATGAAGAGAGATAACTATAACACTTAGATTTTAATAAAAATATTATATTTTGATGATCATAATAGTTTTATATTATAGTTTTAAATAATTTACGAAGTGAATGTTTTATTAGGATTTGTTCAATACCTAGTATATGTAGATTATGAATTTAGAAACATTTTCTTTTAATTCTTTTTGTTAAAACTTTTTTTTTTTGTATTTTCATAGTTCTTTGATTTCTAAAGGTAGATGTGGTTTTCTTGAACAGGGTTTCAAGTTTGCCACTCGTTGGGTGGAGGAACTGGCTCTGGCATGGGAACGCTTCTCATCTCCAAGATCAGAGAAGAGTACCCAGATCGTATGATGCTCACGTTTTCGGTCTTCCCATCTCCTAAAGTCTCTGACACAGTCGTGGAGCCATACAACGCCACTCTCTCTGTGCACCAGCTTGTCGAGAACGCTGATGAATGTATGGTTTTGGACAATGAAGCTCTTTACGACATCTGTTTCCGCACCCTGAAGCTTGCCACTCCAACTTGTAAGTAATGTTTAGAATAATGGTCCAAATGTTATTTATGTTGGAGATGAAGTGTGTGTGACGTTACTGACTAATTTAACAGAAAAGACAATGGTTTGAAAGTTGAAACCTTTCAGTTTATTACACAATTTATTAGTGGTATTAGTTGGGTTGTTCTCATGTTCTTGCCTCTTGTAAGATAATAAGTAGTCTCTAATGTTCTCGTGTCTTATCATTAAACAAACATTAATCAAAGACAGATACTTTGGTTTTTAAACCACCAAGCTTTTCTTACAATGTGACACTACACTTGTGTTCTGTTTTGGTCATTCACAGTTGGAGATTTAAACCACCTGATCTCTGCAACCATGAGCGGTGTCACATGCTGTCTTCGTTTCCTGGTCAGCTCAACTCCGACCTCCGCAAGCTCGCGGTCAACCTAATCCCCTTCCCGCGTCTCCACTTCTTCATGGTCGGTTTCGCCCCTCTCACATCCCGCGGCTCCCAGCAGTACCGTGCCTTATCAGTACCCGAACTGACCCAACAAATGTGGGACGCCAAGAACATGATGTGCGCAGCTGACCCGAGACACGGGCGTTACTTGACCGCGTCGGCAATGTTCCGTGGCAAAATGAGCACTAAAGAAGTGGACGAACAGATGATCAAGTCCAGAACAAGAACTCTTCTTACTTCGTCGAATGGATCCCCAACAACGTCAAGTCCAGTGTCTGCGACATTCCTCCTAAGGGTCTCTCGATGGCGTCGACCTTTGTTGGTAACTCGACTTCGATCCAGGAGATGTTTAGGAGGGTGAGCGAGCAGTTCACTGCGATGTTCAGGAGGAAAGCTTTCTTGCATTGGTACACGGGAGAAGGAATGGATGAGATGGAGTTTACTGAAGCTGAGAGTAACATGAACGACCTTGTGGCTGAGTATCAGCAGTATCAGGATGCTACAGCGGATGAGGAGGAGTATGAAGAGGAAGAGGAAGATGAAGAGCTCGAGGCTTGAGATTTTTTTAGATTGTTTAATTGAGTTTGTTTTCGTATTTTGCTGGCTTTGATTGTTATTTGATTGTTTTGGGTGTAAATTGTAATGAAAACTAATTTGTGGGTGTTTCTGTAAAACAGAAGATGAGGTTTTGCCGTTTTGGTCCTCCTGATCTTTCTTGTTTCGGTTTATATATATGTGGTTAAGGTTTGGTTTAAGCTCGGGTTTTGAAGTGCTTTGGTTCGTCGCCAATTGATAAAAAGTGACTCTAGAATTTACCTAAAGAAAATAATTAAAAGACCGACGCTAAGCTTTCTCTTCCCCGCCTCCCTGTCATCTTTGCGAGCTGTTTCTCGTCGCAGGTGAAGTTCTTTTACCATTCGATTATTGCCTTTTTCTCGTGCCTTAGTTGAGTTATCTTCTCCACTACGAAAGTTCCACTCTTGCTCTGTTTTGGGGTAGAAATTAAAAGAGAAAGTTTGTGTCCTTTGATAAGAGTGCTTGATATCGTGTAGGTGAAATAAAGATAAAGCTTGGTGAAGTAGCAGCAGCACAGAGGATGGGAGCAGCGGAGATTCTAACTAATCCCTCAAGCCTATACGAGACTAACTATGTGAGCAAAGGTGACTTGTCTGACACGGATATGGTGATTACCATCAGAAACACCCTTGCATCTGTCCAACATGTGAGTGTATATTTCTCTCATGTACCTATGTGGCTATGTTTTTACATGTATACACATATGTTGATGCTATTTTGTGTTTACTCTTTGGTGTTGCTTAAAATTTCTAACCACATTATACATTTTTATTAATGTATTCTAAACTCTCTTTTATGGTTCAAGGGAATCATTCTAATTTTTTAACAATTAATTTAGTAAAATTCCATATAATGCTTAAATTAGTGGACTAATCACTCTAAAATCATTAATAACTAGAGAAATGGAGACAACAAACGTTCAAAACCTCTGGAACCATCATTATATATCAATGTAGGATGCAAATATGCCGAAAAACAATATTGTAATATTTTTTTAATTTTACTCAAAATATATATGTTTACCCCTATGAAAATATTGAATTTCTCGTTAAATGCTCTATATAGTGAAGTTTATACTCTTTGGTGTTGCTTAAAAATTTCTAACCACATTCTACATTTTTATTACTCTATTCTAAACTCTCTTTTATGGTTCATGGGAATCATTCTAATATTTTTT
>CM028688.1:20950865-21006494 GCA_016771965.1 Brassica carinata
TATTAATAAGATTTTTCATTTTATTTTTCTATTGGTTGAAATATGGTTAGACGTATACATTATTGTGTTTTAATTTTGGAAATATGCAAAATCATATGTTTTCTTAGTCTGTGTGCATAAACCTAAAACAACAATTAAAATGAAACGGAAAGAATATCTATACAATGAGAAAGCCTTCCGAGATATTTAAGTTGGTGCCGAATATTTAAGTACCACCTTATTTGTTTGCATTTATTATTACAAATACTATATCTAAAATAAATATTACTTCTATTTCATTTTGAGTGTCAGTTAGACATTTTCTATACAAATTAAAAATAACTCAATTTTATTTATAATTTTTATAACTATATTTGTTTAGTTGATAGTCTTTGTTTTAAATAATATTGCTTATAAAATCAATACATTTTGTAATTAATTCAAGTATAAATAATTATAAATTTATTAGAATTTTAAAATGCTATTCATTGTGTAACGAAAACTATCAAAATAATACTTTTTTGTTAAACAGAGAGTATATACTACGCCGAATTTCAAACCATGATTTATAACTCATATGTGCATGCATAAGAGTTCTCTTTGGGGTCTGAGTGAATGTGAATACATAATTCATACGTATATTTAATGAGAGAGATAGATAGATCAAGCAATGTTGGTTGGTTGAACACTGTACTAACTTCATTAACTCTCGACGTGGTGAATACATAACTACAGCAAGTACCTATACTGTTTTGTTACTCACAAGATAGACAAAGACATCTTTTTAACTCTCTGTTTTCTTTTAGTTTTGCATTGTTTTTACACACTTAAGTCAAATGAATGTAGGTGTACAGACAAATCCTCTTCACGCAGTTCAAAAGCCAGAGGGCTTTGCTACTTTTCTATATTGCCACATTATGCAATGGATTAAGCTGAGAACATGCTTCAAACATGCCCACAAATCTTAGCTGAATGATTTACCTACTTGATTGTTTATTCACTACAATTTAACAGGGTTTTCAATATAATTCGGATAACATTTTAAATCTATAAAATCTGCGGTCAAGTGAATGTATGTAGTAATTCAAATCATTCAACAAAATGAAAATCTTACTAGAAAGATCCCGTTTTATACTTTAAACCAAGAGAACAATCCATCTCACCTTTCAAATAGTTTATTGTTCTCTTAGTTTCAAAGATGGACAGAGAGAATCAAAAACAGAAGAGATCATGCAACTGGTCGGATCTCATAAAGCATATTCCTACCCTTATGGATAACGTTTTTTCTTCCCTTTTAGACATTCAAAAGACCCCTTATGGCTAAACAAAATGCAACATGACTTCAAGTGTAACAATTGTCAAAAGAGGAATCTTCCTTTTTATTTTGTACCGTTCGAACTGCAAAAAGTCTGGCGTGACGAGTTATAATATAAAGTAATCAGCAGTTTAATTATTTGTTACGGAGATAAACATTGCGGTGCAAAGAAGTTTAATCATACCCGTAAGATATGTTGACTAAATGGCCAATTATATAACGCCATAATAACAATTAAACACACAACTAAGATGTTTCCGACTCCCGAAGATTTGATCATTATGACAAGAAGATTAGTTTTAGATTTATAAGTTTATAGTACAAATCGCGTGAGAAGTCATCTAATTTAAATCATATAAAAGTCAGATAAAACTAATATTTAAAAAAAAAAAAAAAATTAAGGACAGCTTCGAGAGAATATGTACAGCTAAAAGATCTATCGTGCACAAGTCAGTCACCGACTTGAAACCGACCAGAACGTGGCGCTAATCACTACCGTTGGTTTCAGAAGAAATCGAACGCCGCTGGTTTGCTACTTCTACCACTAAACGTCGCCGCTTTCTTCGGTCTCCTGACGTCGGAAGGAATCTCCGGCGGAGTCAACGTACGGATAAGCGCGAAGTTCAGACCTTTGAAAAACGGATGCACTTTAACCTCCGCCGCGCCTCGCCGTGACCCGAGTCTTTTGGCCGGATCCTTGTTGAGCAGCCCGGAGATCAAACTCCGCGCATGAAGCTCGAACATCGTCGCCGGCGTATCGGTCGGGAAAGTCAACTGTCTTTTCACGATGTTACGGAGCGTGACGTCATTGGTCGGCGCGGCGAAGGGTGTCCGGCCGTAGATAATCTCGTAGAGGAACACTCCAAAGGCCCACCAGTCAACGGCATTCCCGTGGGACCCACCCGACGCGACTTCTGGTGCAACGTACTCGTGCGTACCAACGAAAGAACCGGACCGGGCGGTAACCGGTTCAGCTACAAAGAGGCGGTTCGGTTCGAGTGTTTGAACCTTTTTGGACCGCAAGACGCGGTGGAAAAGCTTGGCGAGACGAGTGAGTCGACGCGGGGAAGAACGGGGTTGATGATTTTCCGGCGAGGAGGAGGAGGATTCAACGGCTGCGATCGAGTCGGAGCATAGGGAGAGGTCAAAGTCAGAGAGCATGATGTGACCGTCGGATCTAACTAGGATATTTTCGGGCTTTAGATCTCTGTAGATGATGCCCAACATGTGTAGATATTCTAACGCCACTAGAACTTCAGCCGCGTAAAATCTGTTACAAAAATTATTACGAAATAATCTTAAATTATTTTGAAAATAATAATTAAATGTTAATGTGATGGGTTGAAAAAGACTCTTCTTAACAATTCAAAGAACTGGAAAAAGCCGACATGACAAGAACAGGTCAGGTTTTGTAAGAGAAGATACCAAAAGATGTACAGAATCAATGCATGCAAGTTCGTATACATTTAATAATCGAAATTTTTATTCTTTTAAATTAAAAATAAATATGATAGTAACATTTATTACCTGGCGGAGGAAAGGGAGAATCTTCCGTCGGGCTGTCTGTGACGGAGCGAGTGCAAGTCTCCGCCGCAGCAATACTCCATGACGATGCAAGAGAAATGCGAAGCTTCGAACTCTGCGTAGAGAGTCGGCAAAAAAGGGTGGTCGAGCATCTTCAAGATCTTCTTCTCCATCTCAGCTCGGTGCATCTTCTTCTTCAACGCCAGCGCCTCTTTATCCACGACCTTCATCGCGAAATAAGATCTCCGGCTATCGTCCTCGCCTCCGGCTAGACGGCAGAGGTACACGGTTCCGATGTCTCCTGCGCCGATACGTCGCATGAGGCGAAAATCTCGGAAGGTGAGGCCGTGTTTGCGCCGCCGGCGGATCTCTCCGTATGCGAAGTCGGAGGAGCGGTGTGGTTTGAGGGAGAGGAAGCTCTCTTCCTCGGGGATAGTTGCGGTGGTTGACGGCGGTGTGTCGAAAGATAAGCGGCTGAAACTGCTGCAGCTCTCTGTCCCGCTGCTTATCGGTGAGTTTGCTGTCTCTAAGCTCATCTCACCGTCTGATTCTCGGAGCATCGCACGGGACCAAATTAAAGAGAATCAAGAAATGGGGTTTATGTTAGAGAAAGAAGTTCTTGAAGTTGAGAGAGAGGAGGAGTGTGTTCGGGTTTAGAGAGAGGCGAGAGAGTTGGTGAGGTGTATTTAAGCGTGTGTGGTGGTTAAAAAAATGCTGTAACAGTAAAAAGACGTTACAGAAGCTTTCTTCTTTTTGACAGTGGTTAATAATTTAATATACTGTGTTTACAGTTTTCAACGCCATGTGAATGGAACAGAGAAAAAAATAAAAGAGAGCGAAGAGACTTTTCATGACGTAAGCGATTATGACACGTGTGGGACGCTGTCACGTGCCTCAAGATGCAGCAGTAGTAGCTTCCTTCCCCATTATCTTCTTGTTTCTTTTGGTAATGGTGCAAAACTCCAAAAATGGATTTTAAAATCTGGTGACTAATGTTTCATTCATATAGGTTAAGAAACTATAGGTAATTAGGTTAGGTATTACTTATTAGTATTATCGGTTTATTGTTTCTAATGATTTGATATGATTATAATATACAGACAATGGACATGCCTAAATTATCATTAAAGACGATCCAGAAGCTGGAGCTGGAAGGGACCCAACCTATGTACTAGGATGTTGTTGGCATTGTGTGGCTTCGTATTATGTTACGTTCCAAGTTCTCGATTCGAATCTAAGAAAACTGGTTTGTTCTATATATATGCAAAAGTGTAACTCCATCTACCTAATTTGTTTCATCTCCTACATGTTGTATGCAGTTAAGTTACATATTGTTTTGTTACTTGAATTTTCTTCTCGTTGATGTTTTTTTTTCTTAGGGATATATATCCCATATCGGAAATTTTAAGGAACATTAACTAATATATAAAGGGTCAGGGTCAATCCACTAATCATCAATTAGTTTTAAGTTGGAAGCTCATAATAAATCCGAATCTAACATGGTATCAGAGCAAAAGATCTTAAAATACCTTAAGTCCCTAATTAATATTAATCCTTTTCGACCGAGTATAAATGTCGTAGTTAATTGACTCGCTCGACCAAGTTTATGGCCGATAAGAACCATCATCTCGAGGAGGGTATTAGGGATATATATCCTATATCGAGAATTCTAATAAACATTAACTAATATATAAAAGGTTATGGCCAATCCATTAATCACCAATTGATTTTAAGTTGGAAGCCTATAATAAACCCGAATCTAACGGCCCTTAAGACACTTTGATCGAAAATCTTCAAAGTAAGTATCCGTGCTCTACAATACTCGTTAGCTTTCAATGTCTGAAATAGCTACTCCCTCTGTCCCATTTTAAGTGAATTTTAAGCTTTTTCACAAAGATTAAGAAAGTACAAAATTCTATATAATTTGTCTTGATTGTATAAAAATGATATTAAATATAAATGTTCAACCAATTAAATAAAGATACAATATTTTGTAATTGGTCACAAATTTTAACTAACATTAAATTTTATCTAGATTAGTGAGAACATCACTTATTTTGGGACAAAATAAAACCTCTTAAAAACCACATAAAATGGGACAGAAGGAGTAAAAAATAATCACCCCAGTTGAAATAAGTGTCGAAAACGCTATAATGTTTTGAACTTTGTGCTTAAATGAATGGGAAATATTGGAGAAACGTAGCTTAAATGTCATGCACAATTAATTTTATTTTAATTTTATTTCACAAGCTTTAAAAATGGACAAACATAAATATGCCCAACGCCTATGATACATTTGGCGCATAGTAGATATGATGCACCTCTCCTTGGCTACCATAAAAACACGTTTTGAAAAGATGAAAAAATATTCGAGAAATTTCTTTCCGTTGGTTTGTTTAAATGTGTTTGTTTATTTTAAATTATAATATAATTTTTGTATTCGCCAAACTAAGAATTCTTTTTTTTTTTAATTCTTATTCTTTACGATGCGTGAGTTTCAACTATTAACTAATTCTAAATAAGAGAGTGATTCTTATTTGATCAAAAAAAAAAGAGAGTGATTCTTATATGTTATACACTACTTCAAATCTCTTATAGTTTCATGTATAATACTCATTATCATGTTATTTTTGGTCCATTTTGAAGCATACCCTACTTTTTGGATTTGTAACAAATCCTATTTGGATCACTTTACTTACTTAAGTTAACAACTCTAATATCATGTTAATTTTTATTCAACAAGAACTTAAAACTAAATAATAATAAGTAGATTAGTTCACATATATGTATATATATATATATTGCTTCAACTTTAATACTATTTCACAATTTATTTTCTTCTATTGCAAACATAATTCTTGAGTTAAATAGATCAGTTTCCCTGAGTTTAGTATTAAATTAAAATACATCGTAATCATAAACAAAACATAAATTAGAGTACTCAAGTATTGGAAAAAAAATAGGAGAAAGAGTGATAGAAAGATGTGAGAAAATATTTGATTGTTTGGTGGAAGAGGCACAAAGTCATTAAATGCAGCAGATAAGAGAGGCAAGAGACAAAACATAACTGAACCTCTCTGAACTCTGTTTTAATAAAACCCCAAAGAGATATTCCCTTCCTCGTTGGTTCGTAAAGACAGTAACTGTTCCGTTACTAATAGTATATTCGGAAGCTCTTAGTTTAAGTGTTTGGTCACAAGATTAACTATATCCCGATCTTTTACTAACTACTACATCGAATGACTTCTGTCTTCTACGTACTGTATCTTGTGGGGGTCCATGTTTTGTACGGATCAGTTCCCACAACGCTCCAATTACTTCTCCCTCGAATCTTATTTTAAGACGATTTAATCCGTTAGTTTTTGTGTTTAAAATCGTAATATATTCTGCAAAAGATTACATAGAAATGAATGATGATTATGGTTCATGACGGGCTTAACGTGTACTTAAAAGTGGATCCTTTAATGAGAATATTAAAGATCGGTTCGCAGAGATTAACTAAAACAGTGTAATTAACTAAAACCATAGGATGTGAGGAAAACAGGCGGCAACATTTTGGAATTGTGGGGTCTCTTTCTCTAACGCCACAGCTTTTGGGTCCAAACAAAATTGGAACCTACTTAATAAATAATTCGTTTGGTTTATAGTCTACGACTATAAGGAAAAAAAACTCTAATGCGTAGGGACAAAAAATGTAAATAAATCCCTTAATATATACTGATCTTCCAAAAGACACAGTCACAACGCAGAAACAAGAGAAAACTATGTAATTAGAAGAACATCGATCTTGATAATTCGGTGTGATCACTTAACCAATGCTTGTTTCCATGAGACACATGTATCTAAGAAGAGATAAATTAGCTGATGATTCATTCTAGAGTCTCTTCACTCTATGCACAAAAGGAGAAGGGAATTTGGGGAACCGATTAGAACTGAGTTATACAGTAAACAAAGCCCCATGACTTGGTTAAAGAATGTTGTGTGATCAAATAGTGCAGCAGACAGTGTAACATATATATTGGTATTTTATAAAAGTAATAACTTATAAGAATTGCGCCATATCGAATCGTATGTTTCTCGTGTATATGCAGATAAGAAATACATACACTAATACCTAAAATAATGATATATATACATGCATATATACATACATATACAAACACACACTTTAGTGCCACAGTATAACATTATTAAAAAGAGACATGGCAAGTGATACTGCTTGTGGCCATGTCAAACTTTTAAGAATGAGAATGATTAATATAATAATATATACATATATACACAGTAGTCAGTAGTCACTATACGTATGCATAGAGGTGTGTATATTTTTATTGTTAGCGCATAATAAAATAAAACTGCTAGACTTTTCTTTATAATAGCGACCCATATCATAAAACTTGTTTCATATCAATTTGGAAACTACCCAAATAATTTCTTAATCATACAAAGGTCCACATCATCGGCTAAAAATTTCACATGGCATGTGTGACAATGCTACATACCTGGACTCTGGCAAGAGTTAGACGAGTAGGGTTTCAAATAGCATGATAGTGATTTAATAGTTAATCACGCATCTATCGAGAACCGAATCGTATAATTAATTCGACGGTGACTCTCTTTCTATTTATATATCTTATTTAAATTTGAGTTGCTTTAATAGTCTTGTTTTTATATTTTGAAAACCAATTTTATCAAGTGTAAATAATAATACAGTACAATGTGTTTTTCTCTAATTCAAAATTATATAATTATATTTTTAAACAATGAAGTCCTAACTATATGATACATACTGTATCTAAGACATTTTATACTATATCATTATTACATTTTTGGTATATATGCAATAAGACGAGGTCCTTACAGTTGCCCCAAAAAAAAAGACGAGGTCCTTATAAATAGTGTGTTAAAAAATGTAAATGCGTGCTTATTGTATATGCAACTATCCCTTTCCTTGCCAGATCGAGATCTCTCTAAGATCTAGTATAGATTTTATGTTGAAAACAAGGTTTTAAAAAAACTTTAATCACTAATATAAAGCCAAGCAAAGGTGAAATACTAAAACCCGAACATGATATCGTGTAGACCACATGGCATATAATACTAATTTTAAGCACCCTGGATTTGGTCTATAGTCACTCTATACTAAATCCAGACCAAATGCTGTTGGTGATCTACTTAGGTTAAAGGAAAAAGAACAGCCCTAGGATATTATAGCACATATTTTAAATTATTGAAACAGATCAGTAATCTCTACTTGATTAAATATTATGTCTAAAAGTAATCTTTCAAGATTTATGCAACTGTAATTAAACATCTTCCACAAATGATGTGATGTGCTTCTCATTGGATCTCTGGCGCTTATGCAGTGGCGGATCTAGAAAATATTATGAGTGGAGGCGATAATATTAATAAGTATTTTATTTGATAATATAACATATATCTAATTTTTTTTAATAATAATAAAATTTAGAAGAATAATAATAATAAAATAATATGACTAAGACTAAATGAAGAAACAAAAAAGACTTTACTAATAAAATGAAAAAAAATACTGAAATTCAAAATCATTTTAAAACAAAAAAAAATTGAATGAAAAGAAATCAATAACAAAAATAGAACATGAGAAAAATAGTGAAAAATAACACTTGGCCATAAAAAAAGAAATAAGAAAAGTAGAGAAAAAATAAGGGAAAAAGATACAAGGAACTAAACGGAGAAAATAAAAGACATCACTAACAAAGCTGAAAATAATGGGATTAAAAATGTCTTAAAATAAAAGCTTATGAATGAAACGAAATGGGGAACAAAAAAGCCGTCGAACGTTGTTAGTTTATGAATGAAAAGAAATGGTGCAAGGCACTAGATGGGGTATTCGAACGTGGGTTCAGTGGGGGCAAAGATATGGTTTCAGCCAACTAAGCTGTAGAATACTTATACATGCTTAGCGTATTTCAATTAATTATACAAACTTACTGGGGGCAACTGCACCCTTGCTAAGCAACGTAGATCCGCCCCTGCGCTTATTTGGATTTAAAATTTATTTCATTCAACTACTTTTAGGGGTCAAAAACTTATAACTATAAAATAGAAACCCCCATTTTATATTTTGTCTCAAATCCCCATAATTTCACAACCGGTTTCTGGTCCTCTTACTGTGATAGTATTACAGATGTCTTAGATCAATAGCTGGGAAGGAGACAAGGTTATGGAGAACAATATTTCCTTGCTTCCACAGGTGAAATACAGTCGCTAGCTTGAGCAGCCACTCGACGGGGGACGACAGTAGAAAAATATAAGAACAATATAATACTATGTTTATTTCAATCAATGATCGAATTAGGGAGAAAGAGGTCACCTTCCAAACAGGATGCAAAATCAATCATAGCACACAGCTCCACTAGTAGGAATGGTTACAATTTCTAAATTGTTAATATATACGGATTACTATATCATTTTGATTCGTTGTTTTTTTTTTTTTAATGCAATGTCAAATTTTACAACACGAGAAATAAATTCCGTATTATATTTGTTTTTTTGGTGTAAAATAAATACCTTATTATATGCTACGAATTTCTTTCAATCTGTCTTTTTTTCTTTTTGGAATTGCTGTAGATTCATAGAGAGAACTTTCCTTGTCGTTTCATGAGGCTAAATTAGTTTTAGTAGTCATTATAGCGTCAAAGTTTTTGGACGGAAATTATCGCATGAAAAAGTGGACAGATAGGGTTAGACTCGGCGACCTAGATTACTTTTATACCTTAATCTTCGAGATAATAACGTTTTGATAATAAGGGAAGAACATGAGACAAAAAGTTAAGCTACTATCCAAGAAGGTAATAATATTTTTCTAAATATAAAAAGAAGTAAGATTTTATGTATGGAGGAAAGAACAGTTAGTATATACATAAATGTAAACTGTAAGGAAGTTATGTGAGGCACCGAAGTTAATACCTCGACCTCTGCTGCTGTTCTGTAACTTCTGTTGTTGTTATGTTAATTTATTAATTAATTGATTGGTACAATTTTAATACTAACCAAGAGGGCAAACCGGCCGCCAATATTCCCGGTGCCGTGGTAGCCGACACACGGACATATTGTGTTTAGAAAACTGATTGAAGTTTTATGGAACTATTAAAAATGCATGGCGAAATAAATGGTTAGATCTGTACTATATGCAAAAATCATGGCATCAGTTTGTCCACCAAACGAACATACATGACGCATATTTAACTATCTAAAATGGAATACGCAAGTACATAATAAATTAATAACTAGCGCAAGATATTTAATAAAGAAAGACAGACAGTAAGGAAAGCAAATAATAGAGAACACTAATTAAAACTTAGTAGTACAATGAAAATGTTGTTTATGGAGTTTTTAAAAACGAAACAAACTCGTTTAATATATAAAGTAAAAGTAACCCACCATTAGGGTAAATGTAGTCGTTGTAGACTTTAGCCAAAGACACCTACATTTGGAAAATCATAGAGAATCCAACTTTGTCCCTTGGAATTCTACAATATGCTTGTGGTTCAAGAAAAATATTTCTAGCAGGTTAATTCTACATTATATTATTACTCCCCAAAACTGTTGACATTGTTCCCATGTCTCCTCCAATAATCTAATCTCCCTTGATTAACAATAACATTATAAATTGTTGTCACTTCAAACGATTCTGCCGGCCCATTACTCTTTAATCTTTACCATATTACGAAAAATAATCAGAACTCATTAAAAAATACGAATTCAACAGGATATAGACACAGCCAGATATATAAATTAGTCTTGGACATGATGTAAATCAAATTAAGAACTATAGTTTAACCCTTTAATATATATAGTCAGATAACGAGAAGGAGAGATTCGATTTGGGAGACAAAACGTTTGCATATTTGTGCAAATAATTAAGTAAAAAATCATTTTTTTGACAGGAAGAGCTTTAACATATCCTAATCCAAGTTTTGAAACAAAACATAGGGTTGATGGTGAATACTTTGAACTTATCAAGTTATATAGCTAAGGGATCGCTGTAGCGACTCTAAGTAGCACAATACTAAGTCATGGCCTGTCTCCTGATTTGAAACGAAACATTCACTCTTGTTGTTTCTTAACAAGCTTAATATATAACTACTTACGTGGTCTAAATTCAAACATAATCATGAGAAGAAACTGTTTTGACTTGTTTGTCCTCCCAATTGAAGACCCGACATTGATCTTTTATTCTTTTTTTCTATTCTAGTTCTAACTCTATCTCATCCAGTCCGGAGATAAGTTTAGGTTTCAAACAATCAAACGTCCAAAGTGTTTTGCAGAGTCAGTTATGGACACAACCCAATAAAATATTGAATTTAGGGTTTCATATTTTTTAGTAGTAATATATATTCAAAATCTTAGGATTGGCCATAAGTGTTTTTTCCCCATAAATGTCTATTTTGTAAAACAAATTTGGAAAAATGCCTCAGCGACACACTCAATAGATCGAGCAGAACTTGAATGAAAAGATGATAGTAGCTCTCTGAAACTTACTGAGAATTAAATTTCGATATACTAGTAAAAAGTCAAGTTAACAGACTCCCACGGAAATTACTCCATTTGGTTAGGAAACTCGTTTTTGGTCGAAATAGAAAGTTGTTATTTGAGGCTTATAAATACATTTTTAAATGTTTATAACTTATTGTTCACATCAGTGATAACAAAGTTTGTCTCGATCAAGTTTCCTCTCTATAACTTCTTTCTTTTTTGAGTTTAATTTGCATGCTATTCTCAACAAGTCCCGACTATAATCTTTTACCAAACAGTTCAAATATGGTTAGTGGCAGTGGCTTCACATATAGTATATAACCACAATATGTGTTGGTTTCTTATTTTGACGAAATATAATATTGGGCTAATTCACCATTTTGTTTTCTACAGAGAATAAAAGCCCTAAAACGGCCCTAATGGGCCTTACTCGTTGAAATGCAATCCTCGACAACCTTATGTAGAGATAAAAAAACCAATGATCACTTGACATGTTAGCAACGAATAACCAAAAAGAATCCATCTGTGATCTCCGAAGAAGCCAGTAGATGCTCGCCGGCAACGTAGGACACATCATCGGCGTCGGAGTTGTGCTCGCCTCAAGAACAATGGTGCTCTGTAATGTCACTACCTTGTGTTCTGTGTTCGTATATTTTATAATGATACTTTTATTTATTTTTCATTACGTAATAAATATTACATAGAAAATCTAATTAAAAAATTGGAGAAGATATGAAGACTTAGACTATCACTAATAAACCATTCTATTTTTCAAATACATTAATTTTATAATATAATTAGGTTATGATCGACTGCTACTTTATTTTAGAGTGAAAATAAAGTTTTAAAAAAATTTAACTATTTTATTTATAAAATAAATTTATTTTAATCTATTGCAAAGTGAAAAATAGAATAGGTTTGTAGTATTTTTACTTCAAATTCAAGTAAAAAAATAGAATGAAGTTGAAGATACTTTTTTAGACTAAACCAGTTATTTTACCAACTCGGCAACTCGGTTACTTTTGACATGGCTAAAACAAGAGAAGACGGGATCAATGCAAACACGCAACTAAAAAAGGTGTCAAACGAGGAAGCACCATACACATGGTATATTCTCTCATTTGTTGACCTGATAAAAGAATCTACATCTCTTTTGCTCTTTGTCTACCGTTGTGGGAATTACAATGATGTGATTGGTTCGAATCTGAAAGGTATTCACATAGGTGAATGGGAACGTTGGCAGTATGTGAAATGGTCTATTCATTGTTTTTCTCCTTCTGATTGTTAAATGAGCGTGCCAAAAATTTAACTTTTACATCGACCTAGCAAATTGAGACTGGGCAGTAGAGATGGCGATAGCAACGACAGCAACATTTGAAAGGGAATTCAGAAGTTAGAGGCAGATCTAGAGAGGTGCACAGATATTTCGGACTGGGCTTAGTTTGTGTAGAGAGTATGTAATTAGACTTCATACATGGGTTGAAATGGTGTCTTAGATGATAGTATTCTCTACTGTTTTATTGCAAGTCCATGTACTGATTATTAGTAGTCAGACTAGTAGAATCCCATTAAACCAGTATGGGGATAACCTATCACAAGTCTGTTTCAAAAAAAAAAAAAAACCTATCACAAGTCTAATAAAGCCTTTAAACATCAGTCATAATGTAGTCTCTCTAGAGATTATCTCATCAATTTAATATTCATATAATTTTGCTGTGTCATTAAATATAAATATAAAAAATACGACCACATCCAAAGTGACACCTACCATTTGAGTTTCTCACACTTTTTGTATTTTGAAATACAAATTTTCTCTTTTTTTTTTTCATTTTCAAAAATTTAATCACTTTAATGTTGAGAGACTTGCGAAAAAACCTTGATACTCTAATGAAATATGGCTTTTTATGATATGCCGATAAAAAGGGATATTAGCAAACCTATGTGTTTGAGATTTTTATAAGTTTATAAATACAATTATGCATCATAGATCACTGTGGATTGTAACCTTTGAAAATGTCTTTAAAATCTCTCCTTCATACTTATGTCATTGATCCAAATATCTTTATCTTTAGTGATTTACATCATTTTTTTATTTAAATTTTATTGGACAATAAAGCTCTTCGAGAACCATTATTACATTTTCAAACTCTTTTTCTATTTTTTATTAGTCCCTTTACAAACTATTACATAGAGCTAGGATAAACTTTGCTTCGAAAGTGGATTATCTAATATCCACCACGTTGTTAGATCGAATGTAGTTTTCGATGTATATAAATTTTCTTCATGTGTGTTGCCCTTTTAGATAGTCAGTCAGATAAACATTTTTTTTTGTTCAACTGATAGTCAGATAAACATTCCTATTTTTATTTTAATAGAAATTTGTATGTCCTAGTAGCTGTGATAAAATTACATTTCTTTCTGAAAAGTTGTACACTTATAGATCTCTTCGAGATTAAAACACCCCTATGACTTCTCAGTTTTTCCCACCCACCACATGCTGAAATGCACCCACCACGTACATGTCCAACCCCCGGGGGAAGAAGACAGACGCAAAGCTTTGCAGCTTTTGAGTAGTGTCCGTATTATTATAACACTAAAGTTTATAGGAATAAAAAAACTACACGCCAAAATCAACCTCTTATGTGTAAAAAAAAAGTAGAGTTCAGTCTTTGTCTTGTTACAAAAAGAAAGGTTCAGTCTTTGTCTTTGTTCCAGGACCGGCCACAGAAAAAAAACACTAACGTAATCAGGATTGAGGATTTAACTCTTTTTTTTTTTGAGCAAAGATTGAGGATTGAGGATTTAACTCTATGTAGATGCTTATACCAATTTCATCGATTTGATAGCAATTTCATCGACCGAAGAGGATACATTTAGAAAACACAAAATAAACCTTGGGTATTTTCATTGCACGTGAACAACATTATTTTGCTAATTGGATTAAAATGAAATATTTTCGTCCATCACGTGACATGAGTTATTGATATCTCATTTGAGTCTTTTAAAAATCCGGACGAACTATAATCGAGTCTTTTAAAAATCTGGACGAACTATAATCGAGATTAATTGATTTTTATAGTAGCTTCCTGTAAACAATTTGAGTTTTTTTTTTCTCTACAAAACTAGTTGTGAGTATACACAAAAGAAAATACTAGTTATTCATAATATAAGCCACATTAGCATTCAAATAACAACGAAACGAGATTTTTACTTCCACTATCCTGTTTCTAATCAAAATTATACAATGGCAAAACTTAATAATATCCTCTAAGCATTAGCTGAATAAACATTTTCTTGGATCCCAATATACATAATACATAAGCTTAGTAGTTATCAAGTTATATTTTTAATAGTTACATTAAAATATTCATATCTCCTTATGCCTCTTACAAAACTATTATCTTGTTTATTGACAAAAAATAAATAATATTTCATCTAAATCATGGGTTATATTTGGTTGCGTTATTAATCTGTTTTACAGTTGTTGTAACTAGTCATTATTATACTATTGGATATAGAAAATCAAAATTGATATACAAAAGGCCATATAGGCATATATTGTGAACATATACTATTTTTGAATATAAGTATTTATAGAAAACGTTTTAAGAGAAAATGATAACATAAAATGAAGTAAAAATAGTATATATTATTAAATGTGTTTTTGTTTGTTTGTTAAAAAAAGCCTTATTTCCAGTTAGAAAAAGAGAGCTTCTCTGTTGTCCATATATTTTGCATCTTCGCATCGTAAGCGGTGACGTATCACTCTTCTCTCTGTCTCTCAAATATTCTTTCTTCCATCAAAAAAGAGAGAACCCACTTTCTCTCAAAAGCCAGCCATACGAGTGAGTACATAAGATCCCTTTTTCCGTTTCCTCGTGATTTGCCAAATCTCCAGGTGATAAAGCTTTCATCTTTTTTTTTCTCTCTCTCTGTTCCTCTGTCTTTTTTTCCGACAAAGTGGGATTAACTCTAGATGTTTTTTTTTTTTTTTTTGCAATGGATTAACTCTAGATGTTAGTTTGAGTTTCCTCGTGATTTCATATTCGTGTGTTCTTTCAAGATCTCATCTTCATCCTTTGTCTGTGACTGTGATAGAAATAAATAATATGGATTCGTTTTTGCCGCGTGGAGCTTTCTCTATCATTGTTACTCTGTTCTTTGCTTTTATTGCTTTCTTGTAACCGTTGTATCATTTTAAAATGATTATCCAGCGTCCACTGAAATTGATTACATGCAAAAAGTTCGCACCTTTTTAGGCGCGAATGTTTTCTAGTCATTTATCATTCTGGGGACCATTTTGCTTTCATTGAATTTTTAGATGATTGGTTTTAAAATGATTTCTCTAGTAAACGGAACGAAAAAAGGTTATAACTTTGTTCTTGAATCATATCTCTTTGCAGGGTTAGAGAAAGCTTTTGTTGATGCTCTGTGACTGAGGAAAGGGGAAAAAAAATGGGGTTTGAGGAGGCGCTGGAATGGTACTGCAAGCCGGTGCCTAATGGTGTTTGGACTAAACAAGTTGATAATGCGTTTGGTGCTTACACGCCCTGTGCTACTGACTCCTTTGTGCTTGTCATCTCTCATCTGGTTCTCTTGGTTATGTGTTTGTATCGTATATGGCGCACCATGAAGGACCACAAAGTGGAGAGGTTCTGCTTGAGGTCGAAACTGTATAGCTATTTGCTGGCTTTGTTGGCTGCTTATGCTACTGCTGAGCCTCTGTTCAGATTGATCATGGGGGTTTCTGTTTTGGATTTAGATGGAGATGGGCTTCCTCCTTATGAGGTGATTTACTGTTTTTAAATGTGTTCTTTTAATCTTTTTGGTTTGTTATGTATGTTTTAGCTAAAGGATACTGTTGTGTGTGTGGTTTGTTTGGCAGGCGTTTGGTTTGGGGGTTGAAGCTTTTACTTGGGGCTCTGTAGTGATCATGATTTTTATGGAGACTAAAATTTACATTCATGAACTCCGTTGGTACGTCAGGTTTGCTGTCATATATGCTCTTGTGGGGGATATGGTCCTGCTAAATCTTGTTCTCTCAGTCAAGGAGTTCTATACCAGGTTAGGAGGTTGCTGGTGTTATATGGTTTTATGCAAGTCATTGGTTTAGAAAGGGTGAACTCAAGCTTTGTTTTTCATTGCAGTTATGTACTGTATCTCTACATAAGCGAGGTGGCAGTTCAGGTAAGCTCACTTAGACTCCTTATCAGCCTTATAAATATTTGTTGTGTGCTATGTCTAAATTACACTCAGATTTTTTTCCCTCTGATAACAACTTAAGACGGTGAGTTTTGGTTTTTATTTCAGGCTCTGTTTGGAACTCTATTGTTTGTGCATCTTCCCAATTTGGATCCTTACCCTGGCTACATGCCAATGCGAAGTGACACTGTGGATGATCATGAGTATGAAGAGCTTTCTGCGGGACAGCAAATATGTCCAGAAAGGCATGCAAACATATTTGACAGTAAGTCACTCTTTGGCCTTGTTTCAGTTATGTGAATACTGGATTGTGATTATAAGGCATTGTGTAGTCTATGCTTATTGACTAAACCATTTACCATACCGTAGTGTTTTGCACACTCTATTTTAAAGCAATTGTTGAAATGCCACAGGGATCTTCTTCTCATGGATTAATCCCTTGATGACTCTGGGAACTAAAAGGCCTCTCACGGAGACAGATGTGTGGCATCTGGATACTTGGGATCAGACTGAAACTCTGTTCACGAGGTACTTAGAAAAAACTGATTAAATCTCCTAAAAATGTATGTGAGTGGCATGTTTCTTGATATTTTATGTATCCTTTTTAGCTTCCAGCAATCCTGGGATAAGGAACTACAAAAGCCGAAACCGTGGCTGTTGAGAGCTTTAAACAGTAGTCTGGGAGGAAGGTAATATTCTCACCGTTTCATGCTCTGTTTTCATCCCTTTCGACTATGGTTAGATAGTGCTGGCTTTCACCGTGATGCTTTCCTGGTTCATAACTTGCATTAGCACTATTTCATTTCTTAACTACATGTCTGATGGAAATTGTTTTTATTGTCCTTTGCATTTTGAAGGTTTTGGTGGGGAGGATTTTGGAAGGTACTTTCTTCTACATCTTTCACGTTTTCTCTTTGATTCGCTCTTCCAGAGTCTTTCCTCTCTTCTATTCCTATGACATGGTTTAAGTACATGGTCACTGATGCCGCGTCATGTTAGATAGTCTTGATGCCTCAGGATGTTACTTATGTGGCAAACATAGGGAAGCAATGCATCCTTAATTTTATGTAACTTGTTCATTGTACTTCACAGATTGGGAATGATTGCTCACAGTTTGTGGGGCCTCTTTTACTGAATCAACTCTTAAAGGTTTGTTCTTTTCCCACTAGTATGCAATCTATCTGAACCTAGTTGACATAATATTTTTGAACTTTCATTTCACATGGATCACGGTCGATCTCTTCTCTAATCTCACAATGTTCGTCAAACTATTTGCAGTCAATGCAACAAGATGAGCCAGCTTATATGGGTTACATCTATGCGTTCTCCATCTTTGTTGGAGTGGTATGAAATGGAATCCTTCTCTCTCTTTCCATAGATTCGGCTAATTCATGGTACATAGACACCGGTTTTACTTAGCATGCTGGGTCTAATTTTCCTCTAAACTGATTATAATAGCTATACGGGCTCTCTCTCAATGCTACTTGTAGAGTTTGCTGCTCTTGAGTTCCCAATATTTGTGTTTTGGATAGTTTCTGACTTTATGTAGTTAGGTGGTACTTTGAAGCTACAAATTCATCGTGTGATTGATGTTTATGAATACATTTCCAGGTACTGGGGGTGCTATGCGAAGCTCAATATTTCCAGAACGTCATGCGTGTTGGTTACCGACTAAGATCTGCTCTGGTAAATTTTAAGTTTCACTTCACTTTCAGTCTGCTACCATGGCCTTGTTCTCTAGCCATATGTTTTTTTTTTTCCTTTTTAGATTGCTGCTGTATTTCGCAAATCTTTGAGGTTGACTAATGAAGGTCGTAGAAAGTTTCAAACGGGAAAGATAACCAACTTAATGACGACTGATGCTGAATCTCTTCAGGTGCATACCCCTTCATATTTTTAGTTTAAATTTTGCATGTTTCTCAATGTGATGTATCTAATCGACCATATATACTCTGTACTAATTGTTTTTTCCCTCCCCCTTGCAGCAAATTTGCCAATCACTTCATACCATGTGGTCGGCTCCATTTCGTATAATTGTAGCATTGATTCTACTCTACCAGCAACTGGGTGTTGCCTCGCTCATTGGTGCATTGTTGTTGGTTCTTATGTTCCCTTTACAGGTCAATCTACCTTCATTTTTTATATGTTATCTTGCATCCGATATTTACTTGATCATTTGTATTTCTAACAGTTCATAATTCTCCTCTCTCTCTCTTCTGAACTAGTTCTCTGTTTTTACTTGAAACAGACTGTTATTATAAGCAAAATGCAGAATCTGACAAAGGAAGGTCTGCAGCGTACTGACAAGCGAATTGGCCTTATGAATGAGGTTTTAGCTGCAATGGATACAGTAAAGTAAGACACTCTAGAACCAATGTTGTTGGTGATGCATTGTGTTAACAAATTTTGCAAGCAATTTGTACTAAACCAAAAATGCTACAGGTGTTATGCTTGGGAAAACAGTTTTCAGTCCAAGGTCCAAACTGTACGTGATGATGAACTATCTTGGTTCCGGAAATCACAGCTTCTGGGAGCGGTATGATTCAGCACTGTTCCACTTTTCTTCTTATTATTGGATTGCTTAGATGTTCCTCTTTGTGGTTGTTTGTTTCTGACTCTTGCTTGGTCTTGCCAATATTTTGCAGTTGAATATGTTCATACTGAACAGCATTCCTGTTCTCGTGACTATCGTTTCATTTGGTGTGTTCACATTGCTTGGAGGAGACCTGACCCCTGCAAGAGCGTTTACATCGCTCTCTCTCTTTGCTGTGCTTCGTTTCCCTCTATTCATGCTTCCGAACATTATAACTCAGGTAATTTCTTCAATATTTTTGTGTACAGCCATGTTTTCACTTCTGGTGCTGAAAAACAGTGTGAGTATTTTGCGTTGCATCATTATTTATTTGCCGATGCTGATGCTCACTAGTGTTTTACTTATAGGTGGTGAATGCTAATGTATCCTTAAAACGTTTAGAGGAGGTGTTAGCGACAGAAGAGAGAATTCTCTTACCGAATCCTCCCATTGAACCTGGACAGCCAGCCATCTCAATTAGAAATGGATTTTTCTCATGGGATGCTAAGGTTGCCGCTTGTGTCTTCTGTATACCATGTTCATTTTTTCACTTTATCAGAAGTAGAAAACTCGAGCTAACCAACCATATATATATATATATATATATATATATATCTGCAGGGGGATAGACCGACGCTGTCAAATATAAACTTGGATGTACCTCTTGGCAGCCTAGTTGCTGTGGTTGGTAGTACCGGAGAAGGAAAAACCTCACTGATATCTGCTATCCTTGGGGAACTTCCTGCAACATCCGATGCAATGGTTACTCTGAGAGGATCAGTTGCTTATGTTCCACAAGTTTCATGGATCTTCAATGCAACAGTATGCTCTTCTATTCTTTTATAATTGATCACAAACTTAGTGGATTGTTTCTTTAAGTTTTTGATTTTAAAGCTGTTCTGAGCCGATGAGTGATATCTATGTTCTTATTAAAAAATTGTAGGTACGCGACAATATATTGTTTGGTTCTCCTTTTGACCGTGAAAGATATGAAAGGGTCCTTGATGTGACTGCGCTCAAGCATGACCTAGAGTTACTGCCTGTAAGTTTTAAGGCGTACTTGATAACAAGGATTCGTCTTGCCTAGCTCTCGTTTGTTCCAACCTCTTTGTCTTGCTTGATAGGGTGGTGATCTCACGGAGATTGGAGAAAGAGGTGTTAACATCAGTGGAGGACAGAAGCAGAGGGTGTCAATGGCTAGGGCCGTGTACTCAAACTCAGATGTATTCATCTTTGATGACCCGTTAAGTGCCCTTGATGCTCATGTTGGTCAACAGGTAAACAACTCGTTTGTTCTTTATTGATAAGACTGGTCCTTTTCATATTGTCAATCTGATTTATAAAGAAATAATATGTTTCAGGTTTTTGAGAAATGCATAAAAAGAGAATTGGGGCAGAAAACGAGAGTTCTTGTTACAAACCAGCTCCATTTCCTATCGCAAGTGGATAGAATTATACTTGTCCATGAAGGCACAGTGAAAGAGGAAGGCACATATGAAGAGCTATCCAATAATGGCCCTTTGTTTCAGAGGTTAATGGAAAATGCAGGGAAGGTGGAAGAATATTCTGAAGAAAATGGAGAAGCTGAGGCTGTTCAAACGGCCGTAGCACCATTGACGAACGGGAACACAAACACACTTCAGATGAATGGCACTGACGATAAGAAATCCAAGGAAGAAAATAAAGGAGGAAAATCTGTCCTCATCAAGCAAGAAGAGCGTGAAACCGGAGTAGTGAGTTGGAGAGTCCTGAAGAGGTAACTTGAACACCATATTCTTTATGTCTATTGGCTGAACTGAACCTTTGCAGGATATAAAATGACTTATGCGGTGTCTTACCATGTTCTCAGATACCAGGATGCACTTGGAGGGGCATGGGTGGTGATGATGCTTCTTTTATGCTACGTCTTGACAGAAGTATTCCGGGTTACCAGCAGCACGTGGTTGAGTGAGTGGACTGATGCAGGAACCCCAAAGAGTCATGGACCCCTTTTCTACAATCTCATATATGCACTTCTATCATTTGGACAGGTATGTTACTTGATGGACCGTTATACTATTTACAACATAACATCTTTGGTGCTGAGTCTGTTTCTTTGTTCCTTTCAGGTTTTGGTGACATTGACCAATTCATATTGGTTGATTATGTCAAGTCTTTATGCAGCTAAGAAGTTACACGACCATATGCTTCATTCAATACTAAGGGCCCCAATGTCCTTCTTCCATACCAATCCCTTAGGACGAATAATCAACCGGTTCGCAAAAGACCTGGGTGATATTGATCGAACTGTGGCAGTCTTTGTAAACATGTTCATGGGTCAAGTCTCGCAGCTTCTTTCAACTGTTGTCTTGATTGGCATTGTCAGTACTTTGTCCTTGTGGGCCATCATGCCCCTCCTTGTCTTGTTTTATGGAGCTTATCTTTATTACCAGGTAATGTACCTTCAAAGAAACACAGATGACTGATGTTACACATTCTGTTTTAACCTCTATTCGTCAATTTTCTCATTGCAGAACACAGCTCGTGAGGTAAAGCGTATGGATTCAATCACAAGATCCCCTGTTTATGCACAATTTGGAGAGGCATTGAATGGCTTATCAACTATACGTGCTTACAAAGCGTATGATCGGATGGCTGAAATAAACGGCAGATCAATGGATAATAACATCAGATTCACTCTTGTCAACATGAGTGCCAATAGATGGCTCGGAATCCGTTTGGAAACACTCGGTGGTCTTATGATTTGGCTGACAGCATCGTTCGCTGTCATGCAGAATGGGAAAGCTGAGAACCAACAAGCATTTGCATCTACAATGGGTTTGCTACTCAGCTACGCCTTAAACATTACTAGCTTGCTAACAGGTGTTCTGAGACTTGCGAGTTTAGCTGAGAACAGTCTGAATGCAGTCGAGCGTGTTGGTAACTATATAGAGATACCTTCAGAGGCTCCGCTTGTTATTGAGAGCAACCGTCCACCTCCTGGATGGCCATCAGCTGGAAGCATAAAGTTTGAGGATGCTGTTCTCCGTTACAGGCCTCAGTTACCACCTGTGCTTCATGGGGTTTCTTTCTTTATTCATCCAACGGATAAGGTTGGGATCGTTGGAAGGACAGGAGCTGGCAAGTCAAGCCTGTTGAATGCCTTGTTTAGAATCGTGGAGCTGGAGAAAGGAAGGATATTAATCGATGAATGTGACATTGGCAAGTTTGGACTGATGGACTTGCGTAAAGTGCTTGGGATCATTCCACAGTCGCCAGTTCTTTTCTCGGGAACTGTGAGGTTCAATCTTGATCCGTTTGGTGAACACAATGATGCTGATCTATGGGAGTCTCTGGAGAGAGCACACTTGAAGGATACCATCCGTAGAAATCCTCTTGGCCTTGATGCTGAGGTACTTACAACTAACCACATGTAACTTGAGATTCATTTGAATTGATTTTTTAGTTCAATCTTTGTTGTTGCGTTCTGGTTTCAGGTATCTGAGGCAGGAGAGAACTTCAGTGTGGGACAGAGGCAGTTGCTGAGTCTCTCGCGTGCACTGTTGCGGAGATCCAAGATACTGGTTCTTGACGAAGCAACCGCTGCTGTTGATGTTAGAACTGATGCTCTCATTCAGAAGACTATCCGTGAGGAGTTCAAGTCATGCACCATGCTCATCATCGCTCACCGTCTCAACACCATCATCGACTGTGACAAAATCCTCGTCCTCGATTCCGGAAGAGTTCAAGAGTTCAGCACACCGGAGAACCTTCTATCAAACGAAAGAAGCTCGTTCTCAAAGATGGTTCAAAGCACAGGAGCTGCAAATGCAGAGTACTTGCGTAGTTTGGTACTTGACAACAAGCGTGAGAGAGGAGAAGATGATGATGGGTCGCAGCAACCGTTACAAGGACAAAGGAAATGGCTAGCTTCTAGCCGTTGGGCTGCAGCTGCTCAGTTTGCGCTAGGTGTGAGTCTAACAACATCACACAACGATCTCCAGATCCTTGAGATTGAAGATGATGGGAGTATTCTGAAGAGAACGAAAGATGCGGTTGTGACATTGCGCAATGTTCTGGAGGGGAAGCATGACAAGGAGATTGCAGAGTCGCTTGAGGAGCATAATATCTCTAGAGACGGTTGGTTGTCATCACTCTATAGAATGGTAGAAGGTAAATAGATACACCTCTCTACAAATCTTAATCACCACATCAAAGTCTTGGCTCTTATGTTGAACTCGTTGTCTACCATTTTCAGGGCTTGCGGTGATGAGTAGATTGGCGAGGAACCGAATGCAACAACCAGGTTACAATTTGGAAGGAAACTCGTTTGACTGGGACAATATCGAGATGTAGATTAAGTTTCAGGTCGTCATCAGTTGATGAAACATTTTCTTTACGTTAACCAAAAATTGTTACTCTTTGGATGCCTTAAAAACTTCTGCAAAGAGAATTTTAACTTTTGCTGTGTTCTTCAGTTCTGTCTTTGATTATTAGAGTAGTTGCTTAGTATATCCTTAATGGGATTCTGAAAAGTTCAAAAGCAGAGAATGATACCCCTTTTCAGATTTGATGAAACAGAGGATCTTTCAGGATTAAGAATTGACAAAGAAGATAACACACCAACTCTTAATCGAGAAGGAATAAATAGATCTAATAGTTTCTGAAGCCAAACTCATCGTTTTATCTAGTAGACACGAGACGTTTTATAGACTAGTGGAACAAAGTCTTTTTTTTTGGTCTATTTTGCTCGTTTGATTCACATTCACTAGTTACTCTATGGAATCAGACGATGCAACCAACATATCAAGATCTGTTGCCTTATGGACAAAAAAGGTCATAAGATTTCCATGGGACACTAATACACTCTCCACGACAAATTGTCAAAAAAAAAACACTGAAGCAAATGGAACAACTAATTTGATACACTCTCTTCACAAGTTAGAAGATTACCAGAAAATGGAAGAGTTGTAAGAAGTTAGTTTCACAAAGCGACGCAGAGTTAGTTCACAAAGCGTTTGATGTCACGCAGAAGTTCTCCTCACTAGGTGGTTGCTGCGTTGGTCTTTTAGCTCGTGGTGGTGGTCTCTTTGGTTTCACCTTATCGACTTCCTCCGACTCAACTTCAAACTGCATGATGACGCAAACACCGTTAAGCAGAAGAGAACTTGCTGCAAACGCAATCAATATATGCACTCCATTGTCGGTCTTTTTTTAGCACAGGGTCTTTGTAGCATATCTCACTGCAAATTTGATACAACATATAAAAGAGCACACAATCAATCACACACCGATTCAACAACCTGGAAAAATTTAAACCTGATAAAGAGGAGATAATCTTTATGAACATGTAGATAATGTAGGAGACAAGATTTGATTTTATTATGTTACATAGCGAGAACAGGTGTATCTTCGTTTATATTACCAAGGGTATTTCCGTCATACAACAGACTAAGCGCTCTTTTAAAAGAAACCGATCGGTTTCTATACCAAATCGTCTGAAACCGGTTATCGAATTGAACCGGTTATTTCCACAAATAAGCAAAACCGACTCTCACTCTCTCTCCGAGACCCTTTCTACTAATAACTCAAAGCTCACGAACGAGGCCGTCTCTCTCTCTCTCTCTCGTCTATTCTCTGCGTTGAGAGTAAAATTGTTGTTACAGAGAAAAAATGGAGTACAATAATAACGAATACGAACAAGAACCGACTTACATCGAAGAAGAAGACGACGATGAGGAGATCACACAGGAGGACGCGTGGGCCGTTATCTCTGCCTATTTCGAAGAGAAAGGTCTCGTTCGTCAGCAGCTCGATTCCTTCGATGAGTTTATCCAGAACACTATGCAAGAAATCGTTGATGAATCCGCCGATATCGACATCCGACCTGAATCTCAGCACAATCCTGGCCACCACTCTGATTTCGCCGAGGTGCTTCCTTCATGTTGGCTTTATCGTGTTTGTGGAGTTGTTTTTTAAGTGTTTTGGATACCGTTTTGTTGCAATTAGGGAGCTATTCTGCGACGACCTGTTCCCGTCAATCCAGACTCAGAGCCTTGCAGGACATCGTTCCCAACTCTTCCTTCATAAGTTCTCAGTAGCTCCTAATTAGTTGGTGCATCTCAAATCCAGACCTCACCCTTTAATAACTCTCACACGGCTCAATTTTAATAACTCTCACACAGCTCAATCGACGACAATTTGTCAGGTGAGAAAGTTATTAAAGGATGAGGTCCCAGTCGCACCAACAATCTAATTATGAACTAATTATGAAGTTAGTAAAAATTCATAGAGGAAAAGTTAGGATCAATGTGAGCCTAAATTGACGGGACGGGTAGGTCCACTGGACAGGTCGTCACATCTTCGTTTTGTATATGTAGCATTTTTGAATGATGGGGGTGAAGCTGATGAGTTCATTGTTTGGCACTGGGGAAATGTGTGTTGGTTATGCTCCACCTCCTTTAAAACTTTCTTCTTTTTTTTTTTGTGTGCAGACAATCTACAAGATTAGTTTTGGGCAGATTTATCTGAGTAAACCGATGATGACGGAATCTGATGGAGAGACTGCCACCTTGTTCCCTAAAGCTGCAAGGTTGAGAAACCTCACCTACTCGGCTCCTTTGTATGTCGATGTTTCTAAGAGAGTTATCAAGAAAGGGCATGATGGTGAGGAAGTTACGGAGACACAGGATTTTACCAAAGTTTTCATCGGAAAGGTCACTTGAACTTGCAAGCTTCAATAAGCTGCATCTGCTATTATAAGGTTCCTGACAGTAGAACTGTTTTCTTCTTCTCTAGGTTCCCATCATGCTCCGGTCTAGTTACTGTACCTTGTTTCAGAACTCGGAGAAAGATCTGACAGAGCTTGGAGAATGTCCTTATGATCAGGGCGGATACTTCATTATCAATGGCAGTGAAAAGGTTCTGATTGCTCAGGAGAAGATGAGCACCAACCATGTTTATGTTTTCAAGAAGAGACAGCCTAATAAGTATGCATATGTTGGCGAAGTCCGTTCCATGGCTGAGAACCAAAATAGGCCTCCAAGCACAATGTTCGTCCGCATGCTTGCTCGTGCTAGTGCCAAAGGGGTAAGATAAAAGCTAATAGTCCTCAGTGTTTTGTCTGTAAATTCCACAATAAGTTACATTCTATGTGGCAAATGGATGCAGGGTTCATCTGGACAGTATATTCGGTGTACTCTCCCTTACATCAAAACAGAAATTCCTATTATCATTGTATTTCGTGCATTGGGATTTGTTGCGGATAAGGACATTTTGGAACACATTTGCTATGACTTTGCCGATACTCAGATGATGGAGTTGCTCAGGCCTTCCTTAGAAGAAGCTTTTGTTATTCAAAATCAACAGGTATCAGATGATCCTCTATTTTGGTTAAATATCTTATTATTGTGGCTTTCCTTAACGTTGGGTGCTTGAAAATTTGATCCTGCAATCAGTTGATAACTCCCATAATGATTCAGGTTGCTCTCGACTATATTGGGAAACGTGGTTCAACTCCTGGTGTAGCATCCAAGGAAAAGAGGATAAAGTATGTGATCACTTAAACCAATTAACGTGGGTGTTATGATCTAAAATGTCAACCATTGAGATGTTGATACCGGAGGTTTGCAATTGCAATATTATCATTGCAGGTATGCAAAAGATATCCTTCAAAAAGAAATGCTTCCTCATGTAGGAGTTGGGGAGTTTTGTGAGACTAAGAAAGCTTACTATCTCGGGTACGTATTCAGCTCACTCGTGTTCTCTTAGATTCATACGTTTATCGTGTTGCTCATATTATGCAATAACCCTTAGGTATATCATACACCGGCTGCTGCTTTGTGCACTTGGCCGAAGGCCAGAAGATGATCGGGATCATTATGGTAATAAAAGGCTGGATCTTGCTGGTCCTTTACTTGGAGGGCTCTTTAGAATGGTTTGTTAACCGCACACAGTCATGCATTATTATTGAGAAAATTTATAGAATTTGAAGTATCAATTCGTTGATTTCGTGCTGATCTAATATCTTCTTTAATGCAGCTTTTCAGAAAGCTGACGAGGGATGTGAGATCTTATGTACAGAAGGTCTCTTACATAGTCACTCTTTCGTGAGCCAAGGACTGGAATTCTTGTTTGTTGATATTTGTTTGGAAGTCTGATTCATGTCATTTTAACAGTGCGTTGACAATGGCAAAGAAGTCAATCTTCAATTTGCCATTAAGGCTAAAACAATCACCTCTGGCCTAAAATATTCTCTTGCTACTGGGAACTGGGGCCAGGCAAACGCTGCTGGCACTAGGGCTGGAGTCTCTCAGGTGAGGATATTTCTTTGCTCTTCTGTTTGTCAGCTCAAATAACTCGGTTATATATCTTATTATGATATGACTTATTGCATGATTTGGTTCTAAAAAGTCCTGACTATCACCAGGTTCTAAATCGGTTAACATATGCTTCCACTTTGTCACATCTGAGGCGTCTCAATTCTCCTATTGGTCGTGAAGGTAAAGCCTCGTTCTTTTCCTACACTTCTATTTTGTCTCAGTTTATCTTTTAGTGCAGTTAATGCTGTTGGTACATTTTGTTCATGGTTCTCTTTATTTTCCACATCCTTTCAAGTTAGATCGGCTTGTAGTTCTGTTTTTTCCACTTGAATGTTAATCGACTCTTATATACCAGGAAAATTGGCAAAACCAAGACAACTTCACAACTCACAGTGGGGTATGATGTGCCCTGCTGAAACACCTGAAGGACAGGTTTACTTGTTGTATATATAGAAATAAGAATGTTTTGGATTCCGTTTAGTTCCATTGCTTATTGTGGCTTTGCTTTTGCCAGGCTTGTGGTCTAGTGAAAAACTTGGCGCTCATGGTCTATGTTACAGTTGGGTCAGCTGCTTATCCCATCTTGGAATTTCTGGAAGAATGGGGAACTGAGAATTTTGAGGTTTGTAGTACTTCACAGTCAGTCTCTTGCTCTGTCTCTGACACTTCGTTTCTTGTGGTTTACTAAAGGTCTTAATTTAATTGTAGGAAATCTCTCCATCTGTTATACCCCAAGCCACAAAAATCTTTGTCAATGGAATGTGGGTTGGAGTTCATCGAGATCCTGACATGTTGGTGAAAACGTTGAGACGTTTGAGAAGAAGGGTAAGCATGCAATTTCTTTCATTCCAAATTATCTAGTCAATGAATTGCAACTTCCTGTAGAAGTGATATATTACGTTTCCCTTGCAGGTTGATGTTAACACTGAAGTTGGCGTTGTTAGAGATATTCGTCTGAAAGAGCTCCGGATATACACTGATTATGGTCGTTGTAGTCGTCCCTTGTTTATTGTGGATAACCAGAGGCTGGTAATAAAGAAGAGAGATATCTATGCTCTGCAACAAAGGGTAAAGTTCTAGTCTTCTTTTCTCGAAGTACCTTTCGTTATATAACCTCTTTTTTTTTGAATGAAATCGTTATATAACCTCATTGTACCCGTATTCGTATATATAACCCAGGAAAGTGCAGAAGAAGATGGTTGGCATCATCTTGTTGCAAAAGGGTTTATAGAATACGTAGACACAGAGGAAGAGGAGACGACTATGATATCCATGACTATCAATGTGAGTAATAAAATGTTGAATATTGATTTGAAGATGTGAACAAATGCACTTTGAGGCATTCATTTGTACTGAAAACTCAATCCTAATTTTGTTTCAGGATCTGGTTCAAGCCAGACTCCGTCCTGACGAGGCATATTCTGAAACTTACACACACTGTGAGATTCACCCTTCTTTGATATTGGGCGTTTGTGCTTCAATTATACCATTTCCCGACCATAACCAGGTTTCTCTTTCTTTCATTGACTTGTCTATGCGAAACAACTTAGTTCTGTAAAATCAAAATTTATTCTAACTATATCGTGTACTTTTTGTCTGCCATTTCTGCGTTTTGATGAATTAGTCACCCCGTAATACATATCAATCTGCTATGGGAAAGCAAGCTATGGGAATATATGTCACCAACTACCAGTTTCGCATGGTATGTTCTAGGCTCTTCATTTGTTGTCTTTTCCTGCCATCTCTTGTTATAACACTATGTGCTTTAATGTTATTATTGCGATTTTCTGTCAACCAGGATACCTTAGCCTATGTTCTCTATTACCCTCAAAAGCCTTTGGTTACCACACGAGCTATGGAGCATCTTCATTTTAGGCAACTTCCTGCAGGAATTGTGAGTTCTTTCGCATAAAGTCTTCCAAAATTCACCTTTTACTCTTCTATCAGTTCTCTCAAATTCTTTTTTTGTTCTTGTGTAGAATGCTATTGTTGCCATTTCTTGCTACTCTGGATATAATCAAGAAGATTCTGTCATCATGAATCAGTCTTCAATAGACCGTGGTTTCTTTAGATCCTTGTTCTTTCGGTCATACAGGTGCGTATACCATACATGTGGTGATCTGCTTTCGGTCTTTCCAATTATTTATACTGCAACTTTTCTGCTGTCAGAGACGAGGAGAAAAAAATGGGGACCCTTGTCAAAGAAGACTTTGGGCGCCCAGACAGGGCAAGTACAATGGTAAGACACAATTTAACTGGTTTCTTTCATATGTCTGTGGGTCCTTTGTTCGTGGAGTTTAAAACTCAGGGCGTCTGATGCAGGGTATGCGACATGGTTCTTATGAAAAACTGGATGATGATGGTCTTGCACCTCCTGTAAGTAAAAGATTTATTATTCCTTTAATGGTTAATATATGATATCCTTAGGCGATTCTGTACTAGAATATTAAATCATACAATTTCTCTTTTAATTTTGGGTATAGGGTACTAGAGTTTCAGGTGAAGATGTAATCATTGGGAAAACCACTCCCATATCTCAAGATGAGGCTCAAGGACAATCATCACGATACACAAGACGTGATCATAGTATAAGCTTGCGACATAGTGAAACTGGAATGGTTGATCAGGTAACTTTGGTATCTCCTTGCAGTTAGAGTTTCAAAAGTTTCATGATTGGACTATGAAGCTTATCAAATCTTGTTTAACATAAAGCTGAGTTTGTGAAAGTTCTTTAATCTTATAATATATGAACTTCTGTAGGTGTTATTGACTACAAATGCAGATGGTTTGAGGTTTGTGAAAGTGAGGGTTAGATCCGTTCGTATCCCTCAAATTGGAGACAAATTCAGTAGTAGACACGGTCAGAAGGGAACTGTTGGCATGACGTACACACAGGAGGACATGCCTTGGACGATTGAAGGCGTGACTCCTGACATTATAGTGAATCCACATGCTATTCCCTCTCGGATGACAATTGGACAGCTGATTGAGTGCATCATGGGGAAAGTGGCAGCTCACATGGGAAAAGAAGGAGACGCTACTCCTTTTACAGATGTCACGGTAACTTGCGTTTTTCCTTAGCTGCTTTGGTTAGTTGCGACTTAGTATAAATTCTGACCATTGTGGTGTGTTTAGGTGGATAATATAAGCAAAGCTCTCCATAAATGTGGGTACCAAATGCGTGGATTTGAGCGAATGTACAACGGTCACACGGGCAGACCACTCACAGCCATGATATTCCTTGGACCAACGTACTACCAAAGGTTGAAGCATATGGTTGATGACAAGATTCACTCACGTGGACGAGGTCCGGTGCAAATCTTAACAAGACAGCCGGCTGAAGGACGATCCCGTGATGGTGGTCTGCGATTTGGAGAAATGGAACGCGATTGCATGATTGCACACGGTGCTGCGAACTTTCTGAAAGAGAGGCTGTTTGATCAGAGCGATGCGTATAGGGTACATGTGTGTGAAACCTGTGGGCTCATCGCCATTGCAAACCTGAAGAAGAATTCTTTCGAATGCAGAGGTTGCAAGAACAAAACAGACATTGTTCAGGTAGTAAGTTTCCAAATTGTTTTTAACGGTTTTGGCTTTCATGCTCTTTTGTCTGATGGCATTCTGTCTAATCTCCACAGGTTCACATTCCATATGCTTGCAAATTACTCTTTCAAGAGCTTATGTCAATGGCGATTGCACCACGGATGCTTACTAAAGGCTTGAAAAATGCTAAAGGCAGAAAGTGAGGAGCCTTGAGTTTGCAAACATTTGAGTTTTCTTGTTCTCTTTTGCTCGCATCTTTCTGACAATTCAAACTTGAAGGTGTAACGTTTATTTAGTATATGATAATATTGCAAACTTCAGTTATTATTATTCTCGTGTGGAAATTGAGCAACAAGGTTTAAAAAATCCATTGGACCATCGAGATTAACTGCTTGTTTTGACATTTTAATAAGAGTCCTTGTTCTTGAGCATCACAAGGGCAATGTGAAAACAATCATTTTCCTTTTTAAGAGATTGTAAGCAACTTGAAAGAATGAAATTATAATCATATCAGTGTTGCAACACTACAATGAAAAGGTAAGGAAAGAAAAAGTCAGATGAATTGGATGAAAGTCTGGGAAGAGTCATTACATTAGATCGCACGAACTCAGCGTTCTTGCCTCATCCGTTGTCCGGGTCAACACCAACTTTTACAGTTTCAAGACATTCCAAATTGCCCAAGAAATATCTCATCTGTTGTAGCTCTTGAAAACAACTTCCATAGTCTGAAATTTCTAGCACCTTCACTCGACATGTATGTCCGGAAAGAAGATTACTTTTTTATTCTTTTTAATTTTCTTCCTCCCATACGTCCAACCAACGTAAAGCAGATGGATCTATATGCTCTTTGTGTACAACCAATGAGACAAATCACGCAGCAATAGCAAGAGAAATGTCTTAGAGATTGATCTTGGCTTCTGCATTAAATGTTTTTGAGATTTCGTTTAGTTTATAGGAGTTTCTACTTCGGGTAGCTGAGAGTTCATTATGTTTTGATACATCTCTCTCACTCTCTTCTTTGGTTGTTACTGAAGCGGAGGCTAAGATACAGATGGAAAAGCCATGTCAATGCATCGGCATCTTGATAATCTATTCCTATCCAAGCAACTCGGTCTCGATTGGTGAAGAATTTACTAGTATCGCTATTGTCACACAATATAACCATATGGTTCTATCAACTCATATAATTAAATGTGTTAACGTGAACGTGTAGAGACGGTTAAATGTTACCACAAAATTTATTTACTTGTCATGTACAGAAAGATACACCATAATAACTTTAGCAAAAAAAAAAAGAGTAAAACTCAAAAAATTAAGAGAAGTTATCGTAGAAAAGGAAGCTTTTGAACTAAAAAGTTAAAAAGAAAAAAGGAATTAAGTGAGCATGTGAGAAACAAATATTGGGGAGAAGGAAATAATGAGTTAATATATGTTACAAAAAGAGACATTTTTACTATATATGTAAATATCACAACTTTATGCTTTCTTAGAATGTTTAAGAAAGAATCTAGTGGTATATGCGTGACAATTACTAGAATACCATAAATGTAAACATTCCCAACTTTCACTAGTTAATGCTCCTTAATGAGAAAATCTAAAATTTCCAAAATTCTCTGACTTGCACACAAAAAATGTAAACTCAGTGTCGACGATAATACAGTATAAATAGATGAGTAAAATTGACTAGTAGGTAAAAGAAGAAGAGAAGAAAAATTAGAAAGACCCAAAGGCTTGGTGGTTTGGTCAAGAAAAAATGGAAACAGGTTTCATCCTAACCATCGTCTTTGTGGCGCTCATCATCATTGCGGCTTTTGTAGCTTGCTGGGTTTGCGCCCCAAAACTCACCAAACGATTTGCGAGCGATGCAGCATAACTATTATCTTGTTACCAATTAATCAGCTATGTCTTTTTTCTTTGTTATTTTTTATATGACTAAATAGCAGATCGATGCTGCGACTCTGCAAAATTTATCGTTGTTCTCCATTTAAAAGTGTTTTCGCTTAATGATATTGTAGCTCTATTATATTTTTTATAAATGAATGATGGTTTTTTTATGTATTGCAGTGTTATATATTACTAGTAATACATCTTTTATTCTTTTGTTTTTCATTAATGTGTACTGGTATGCACTTAATGATGATGATAGGACAACGAGTTCTGAATAAATAAAAGAAAATAGAATATTCAAAAACCACTATGTGCATACATATTATATACCATCATCTCCAAAAAGAGTTTAGATCTAGTGAAAATCGCATGATTGAGATGAATATATATAACATCATAAAGCCTAACACTTCCTTCGACGTGATGTTTAATTAGATTTTGGGTCCAAGTAGTAGCATCGCCGTGGTACACATTATAAGGTTGCCTTACAAAAAGAATTGGTCTGCCAGTTGTGAAGAAGAGATAAGGGATCGAGTATCCGAAATCAAACATACTAACCATCTCAAAATGTCTACTGAGAAAAGTTTCAAATGTGAACATATTAAAAAAGAAACACGACATCATAAACACTTAAAGCACTAGCAAGCAAGCACACACATACATAAAGAAGAAAGTCGAGACTTCAACGAGTACATGCCGGTTCAAACGCGAAAGGACCAACAGAGAATAAAACGTACTCGCGTTCAGCTATGTTGATTGATTTAGAAGGCTTAAGCATAGCACCGGTGGTTCCATTGTTGAGCTGTGAAGGGACGGTGCATGTCACTGTCGCAGCTGCGGGACCAAGATTCGTGGGCCAAGCCCGGCACGTGTGGAAAGCGTAGGTGGTGAGTTTATTCGGAGCCAACATGAAGAAGTATCCGTTTTTGTCCGTCTTTGTCTCCATCGTTACACCTCTCTTTGTGTTGTTGCATGCAAGCTTTACAGTCGCTCCTGTAGTCGAAAAATTAAATAGAGCTTAATAATATCAATGATTATTACAAGTTTAATCTAAACATTTAACTTAGGAAAATAAATTAGTCGTATAGAAATTAAAAGAAAAGAAAAGAAAAGGACGAAAATACATTTTCGTGCATGAAAGCCAAGTGGCACGAGAGACTCGACGAATGTGTTGTTAACCCAAAATCATGATATATTATTATTATTTCTTTCTAAAGAGGTCATTGGTGTCAATTTTTGAAAATGCATTTCCCTAACCTATTTGACTTTTAGTGAAATCTACCTTAAGATACCAGTCAATCAGTGCTCTTAATCACATCAGTTTTGTTGGATTAATATCATTAATTCATTCAAATTATTTCATAGGAAAATCAGTCTAACATTGCATGCATTGGAGGTAAACGAGTCTTTAAACTAAATTCATCCGACATAATCTCTTTGAACAAATGTTAATTAATTAATCCAAGATTTTGCAGCCAGAAAGTTTGATGGGATGTATTTTTGCGAGAATGTAATGCATGCATATATATATATATATATATATATATATATATATATATTCTTTTTTTTTTCATTTAAACACGTAAACGGTTCAAGAACCAGGAATCTGACTCAGCTACAGAACTTAATGTGAAGATTATGTCATTGAACTAGACCTTCTAAACATGCAACGATGAAATAAAACTAAACAAAACGAAGAAAAGGTCAATCCAAAGTTCATGTTGAAACTTATGAAGTTATAGATCTACGAGACTACAAAATAATTAGAAAAGTTGAAAAGATCAGAGATTATAATGTAACAACCTTGAAGAGGAGATGCTTCTAGGAGCGTATCAATGCCGGAGTACTTGCAAGACTTGCAATAAACCATGCCTTGAACCGCCACAAGTCTTCGGCTCATCTTTGCCGCCGGTGGAGTCACTGGAGAAGCGTATGAGACTTCATTTGTGTAGATGAAGGTTAATGAGATGTGAACAAGTAGAAGATACTTGAGAGCTTTTCCTACCACAGTTCCCATTTTTGTTCTTTGTTAGTGATAGAGTGAATTGGGATCTCTCACTAAAGGTCATATTTAAAGCACTAACCAAAGGCCAGGCAGGGACTAGTTGGCTAGTTGTCATTGGTGATTAAAATCAAATACGGTTTTTGATTTTTTGCATTCAAAATTACTCAAGAAAAAAACGAATTTAAAGAACCCATAAATAAATACAAGAAAATGCACAATGTACTAGTAGTATATAACTGGATATGATTTTTATATACAAATACACTACCATGTACTCCACTGATACCAAGACCTCAGACAAAAAGGAAAGAAAAAGAAAAGAAATGATCACCATATCTCATTATCTATAATACATTTAGAAGTTTAATCCATGTTTATATGACATCTTTTTTCACTGAAATTTTCATTATATTGGAACAAAGAGCACAATCTCTGAGCATTACACCAAACTTCAGGGGCTTAATCACAACTATACCCCACTTTAGACTAATCAAAAGGCCTTATAAAATCTCATAGCACCCCAAAAATAAACCAGGTTTGACAGGAGCAGAGGCCAAACAACTTTCAATTACAAAAAAAAAACCATCCAGGTGGACCTGCAGCCACATACGAATGTAACCAAAAGAAGTTCACTAATCTGGAACTGGAAAGATGGCATGGCCAAACCGTAGGTTTGAGCAATGCCTTAACCATATCATCAAATTCACACGAAAATGATCTTGTTACACTGAAGACTTCTCATAGCATCGAAAGCCCAAAGAACCGTTAGTTTTAGATCTTCCAACTCCCTAAAATTTGGCCATCCATCCGACTATGCAATTTCACTACTCTATTTCCATCCCTCAACACCCTAGCTGTCCCTAGTAGTTCTTTTTTCCGACTCAGCTCCATGCTAATATTACATTTTAACCATCCTACTGGTGGAGGAGTCCAAACATTATCAGCCACTTGAGTAAGATTCACTTCAATCCAAAGTAATACCTAACCCAGTTGATATCTATGGCATATATAATGCTGTTAATCATGTGTGTTTCAAAAGAAAAAGATGTTGTTAATCATGCATTTCTCTACTTGTGCAAATACATGTAGTTGAAAGAATGGTAATAAAAAAATCAGCATAATAATCAGAAAAACTTATCATACTTATAAATGAAGTGAAACCGTATTTGATCACTAGTACTTCTAAGTTCTAACACTAATTTTCCACAATTAGATAGTTGCCATTATTGTAAAAATTAATCAACCTCTCATTAACAACTTTGATCCCCATATCTGCTATTCTCAGTGATGCATGTATTTTTACTCTTTATGAATAAAACAATCAAAATATATTAGTACTTAGAAATAAAATAATCATACAGATGATAATATTCCTTTTTGGTCATCTACTGATGTATATTCGATTAAACTCCCAACTTCCAAATAGTACAAAGTTACGAACTAACTGACAAGTTAACCCCTAGCCCTGAGCTCATAAAACCACTCAAGCGATCCCAAAGTTCGCAACCAATGGGTAAAAAACAAAATACAGATAGTAATATTCTTATTTTTTTGGTCAAACAAATAGTAATATTTTAAATAGGCCATTTCATTAAAAACTAAATTAAAAAATGGCACTTATAGAATATTATTTTCTGTTGACAAAAAAAAAAGAAGAGAATATTATTACCTGTATTTTGTTTTTTACTCAATTGGTTGGGAACTTGGGATGTTTAGACGGTTTTATATATAGCAACTCGAGACTTTGGCACTCTCACTTAAAAAGAGAAAATAGTAATATGAACATGAATATGACCTATCCATATAGTTTCACGCTTGTGTTTTCCACTACGCTGGTCCTGGCCTTAGCTATACGTTTCTTGAGACCCAAGAAATCAAAAGGTCAACTTCCTCCGGGCCCAGGGGGATGGCCGATCATTGGAAACTTGTTCCAAATGATCATGAACCGGCCGGCTCATCAGTGGATCCACCGCTTCATGGAAGCTATGGAAACGGAGATAGCTTGCTTCCGTTTTGCCCGCGTCCATGTCATCATCGTAACCTCAAGCGTGATTGCCAGAGAAGTGCTTAGGGAAAAGGACACGGCTCTCGCAGACAGAGCTGAGGCATACTCGATCAAACTCATAAGTCATGGCTACAACGGCGTTAGTTTCTCTTCCTACGGTGAGCGGTGGAAGCTAGCGAAGAAAGTGATGGTCACTAAACTATTGTCTTCCGCAACTCTTAACAAGACTATCGGTGATAGAACAGTAGAAGCTGATAACATTGTCACGTATGTGTACAATATATGCCAATCAGGGTCAGTGACGAAGCTGGTTAACGTGAGGGATGTCGCCTTAACATACAGCCACGCCGTGATGATGAGGATGCTGTTTAGCCAGAGACATTTTGATAAACCGGCCAAGGATGGCGGTCTCGGGCCGAAAGAAAAAGAGCACGTGGACGCAATATATCGAGCTCTTGATTGTTTATTCAGCTTCACTGTAGCAGACTACCTCCCTTTTCTTAGAGGATCGAACGTGGAGGGTGAGGAGAAGGATGTTAGAGAAGCGGTTGATATTATCAACAGGTGCAACGACCCGATCATCCGCGAGAGAATGCATTTGTGGAGGGAGAAAGGCGGAAAAGAGACGGAAGAAGATTGGCTCGATATTCTAATCACGCAAAAAGATGATCAAGGAATGTATTTATTCACATTTGAGGAGATTAGAGCTCAATGCATGGTAAAAATTGAATTGTTTTAAAAAATATAAAATAGTGCACTGGATGAAAGTCTTATGATGGTGTTTCAAAAAAAAAAAAGTCAGATGAATTGAATGGTGCACTTGGATGAAAGTCTGGGAAGAATAAATCATTTGCATTAGTGAACTTATGAGGAGGTTTACACGGATTCCCAAAAAAATATCAAAATAATGAACAGTGATGAACCTGTCTCTCTCCAGTTTTTCCGGTGAAAATGCGTCGAGCGAGTTCATCACTGTTTCGCGGGTCCCACGACACGTGGCGGTACGCGATTGGTTCGATTATTATTATTTAAAAAAAAAAATCAAACAGAAAAATAATAATAATAATAAAATATTTTGTGAACTCCTTCCATAGAGTTCACTGATGCAGATGTCCTTAGATCGCACGAACTCAGCGTTCTTGCCTCATCCGTTGTCCGGGTCAACACCAACTTTTACAGTTTCAAGACATTCCAGATTGCCCAAGAAATATCTCATCTGTTGTAGCTCTTGAAAACAACTTCTATAGTCTGAAATTTCTAGCACCTTCACTCGACATGTATGTCCGGAAAGAAGATTACTTTTTTATTCTTTTTAATTTTCTTCCTCCCATACGTCCAACCAACGTAAAGCAGATGGATCTATATGCTCTTTGTGTACAACCAATGAGACAAATCACGCAGCAATAGCAAGAGAAATGTCTTAGAGATTGATCTTGGCTTCTGCATTAAATGGTTTTGAGATTTCGTTTAGTTTATAGGAATTTCTACTTCAGGTAGCTGAGAGTTCATTATGTTTTGATACATCTCTCTCACTCTCTCCTTTGGTTGTTACTGAAGCGGAGGCTAAGATACAAATGGAAAAGCCATGTCAATGCATCGGCATCTTGATAATCTATTCCTATCCAAGCAACTCGGTATCGATTGGTGAAGAATTTACTAGTATCGCTATTGTCACACAATATAACCATATGGTTCTATCAACTCATATAATTAAATGTGTTAATGTGAACGTGTAGAGACGGTTAAATGTTACCGCAAAATTTATTTACTTGTCATGTACAGAAAGATACACCATAATAACTTTAGCAAAAAAAAAAAAGAGTAAAACTCAAAAAATTAAGAGAAGTTATCGTAGAAATGGAAGCTTTTGAACTAAAAAGTTAAAAAGAAAAAAAGGAATTAAGTGAGCATGTGAGAAACAAATATTGGGGAGAAGGAAATAATGAGTTAATATATGTTACAAAAAGAGACATTTTTACTATATGTAAATATCACAACTTTATGCTTTCTTAGAATGTTTAAGAAAGAATCTAGTGGTATATGCGTGACAATTACTAGAATACCATAAATGTAAACATTCCCAACTTTCACTAGTTAATGCTCCTTAATGAGAAAATCTAAAAATTCCAAAATTCTCTGACTTACCCACAAAAATGTAAACTCAGTGTCGAAGACAATACAGTATAAATAGATGAGTAAAATTGACTAGTAGGTAAAAGAAGAAGAGAAGAAAAATTAGAAAGACCCAAAGGCTTGGTGGTTTGGTCAAGAAAAAATGGATACAGGTTTCATCCTAACCATCGTCTTTGTGGCGCTCATCATCATTGCGGCTTTTGTAGCTTGCTGGGTTTGCGCCCCAAAACTCACCAAACGATTTGCGAGCGATGCAGCATAACTATTATCTTGTTACCAATTAATCAGCTATGTCTTTTTTTTTTTGTTATTTTTTATATGACTAAATAGCAGATCGATGCTGCGACTCTGCAAAATTTATCGTTGTTCTCCATTTAAAAATGTTTTCGCTTAATGATATTGTAGCTCTATTATATTTTTTATAAATGAATGATGGTTTTTTTATGTATTGCAGTGTTATATATTACTAGTAATACATCTCTTATTCTTTTGTTTTTCATTAATGTGTACTGGTATGCACTTAATGATGATGATAGGACAACGAGTTCTAAATAAATAAAAGAAAATAGAATATTCAAAAACCACTATGTGCATACATATTATATACCATCATCTCCAAAAAGAGTTTAGATCTAGTGAAAATCGCATGATTGAGAGGAATATATATAACATCATTAAGCCTAACACTTCCTTCGACGTGATGTTTAATTAGATTTTGGGTCCAAGTAGTAGCATCGCCGTGGTACACATTGCAAGGTTGCCTTACAAAAAGAATTGGTCTGCCAGTTGTGAAGAAGAGATAAGGGATCGAGTATCCGAAATCAAACATACTAACCATCTCAAAATGTCTACTGAGAAAAGTTTCAAATGTGAACATATTAAAAAAGAAACACGACATCATAAACACTTAAAGCACTAGCAAGCAAGCACACACATACATAAAGAAGAAAGTCGAGACTTCAACGAGTACATGCCGGTTCAAACGCGAAAGGACCAACAGAGAATAAAACGTACTCGCGTTCAGCTATGTTGATTGATTTAGAAGGCTTAAGCATAGCACCGGTGGTTCCATTGTTGAGCTGTGAAGGGACGGTGCATGTCACTGTCGCAGCTGCGGGACCAAGATTCGTGGGCCAAGCCCGGCACGTGTGGAAAGCGTAGGTGGTGAGTTTATTCGGAGCCAACATGAAGAAGTATCCGTTTTTGTCCGTCTTTGTCTCCATCGTTACACCTCTCTTTGTGTTGTTGCATGCAAGCTTTACAGTCGCTCCTGTAGTCGAAAAATTAAATAGAGCTTAATAATATCAATGATTATTACAAGTTTAATCTAAACATTTAACTTAGGAAAATAAATTAGTCGTATAGAAATTAAAAGAAAGAAAAGGACGAAAATACATTTTCGTGCATGAAAGCCAAGTGGCACGAGAGACTCGACGAATGTGTTGTTAACCCAAAATCATGATATATTATTATTATTTCTTTCTAAAGAGGTCATTGGTGTCAATTTTTGAAAATGCATTTACCCTAACCTATTTGACTTTTAGTGAAATCTACCTTAAGATACCAGTCAATCAGTGCTCTTAATCACATCAGTTTTGTTGGATTGATATCATTAATTCATTCAAATTATTTCATAGGAAAATCAGTCTAACATTGCATGCATTGGAGGTAAACGAGTCTTTAAACTAAATTCATCCGACATAATCTCTTTGAACAAATGTTAATTAATTAATCCAAGATTTTGCAGCCATAAATTTTGATGGGATGTATTTTTTGCGAGAATGTAATACATGCATATATATATATATATATATATATATTTTTTTTCATTTAAACAGGTAAACGGTTCAAGAACCAGAAATCTGACTCAGCTACAGAACTTAATGTGAAGATTATGTCATTGAACTAGACCTCCTAAACATGCAACGATGAAATAAAACTAAACAAAACGAAGAAAAGGTCAATCCAAAGTTCATGTTGAAACTTATGAAGTTATAGATCTACGAGACTACAAAATAATTAGAAAAGTTGAAAAGATCAGAGATTATAATGTAACAACCTTGAAGAGGAGATGCTTCTAGGAGCGTATCAATGCCGGAGTACTTGCAAGACTTGCAATAAACCATGCCTTGGACCGCCACAAGTCTTCGGCTCATCTTTGCCGCCGGTGAAGTCACTGGAGAAGCGGATGAGACTTCATTTGTGTAGATGAAGGTTAATGAGATGTGAACAAGTAGAAGATATTTGAGAGCTTTTACTACCACAGTTCCCATTTTTGTTCTTTGTTAGTGATAGAGTGAATTAGGATCTCTCACTAAAGGTCATATTTAAAGCACTAACCAAAGGCCAGGCAGGGACTAGTTGGCTAGTTGTCATTGGTGATTAAAATCAAATACGGTTTTTGATTTTTTGCATTCAAAATTACTCAAGAAAAAAACGAATTTCAAGAACCCATAAATAAATACAAGAAAATGCACAATGTACTAGTAGTATATAACTGGATAAGAATACCTCTCTCAACCAAGCACGCCGCCAAGCCTCCTTTCTGGTCCAGATCTGCCGTTCTCCGGTGTTTGGCGCTCCTCGCCGGCACCGGAGATGCTTTGTTGTCTTCTTTCATCTATGGCTGTAGTAGTTGGTGATACCTAGATTGCTCTCCGGCAGCATCTCTTCACCATCAGATCCATGCTCGTCTGAGGAGCGAGGAGGTTTAGAGGTTTGTCTTTCATTGTGTTTGAAGAGGAGGTCGTGTCTCTAGCGCCGGTGAAGTTTTATGGATGGAACCGGTTTCGAGTTTCCTCAGATTTGTGTCCCCTGCTCTTGTCTATCTCGGGAGTTTGAATCTAAAGCTTCCTGGCTGGGTTTGAGTGTTTGTCTTCTGTCAGTGTAAGCGGTGGTGTAATGGTGCGTGGTGTTGTGTGGTGAGCAGAACAGGCCAACATCCTTCAGACGTTTCAGATCTCCTGTCACCTCTCCATCTCAGTTAAGAAGGAGTCCTTCTCCCAACTTTTTAATAAGTGTGTTTCCCGGATGGTCTTATGTCTCTCATTCCTCGGTGGCTTCAGTGAAGCAATATAGAGAGGTTGAGGTCTTAGGCTCTCTGATGAAGGTTCGGTTGAGAAGGGGGTTTTAATCTCGGGTGTTTGTTTCCTCTCGATTTTGGTAGGCCTTTGTGGTTCTGGCTGGGTACCGTGAACTGGAGGTTCAGGTATATTGAGTTTCGTTAGTATTGGGCACTGCATCGCTTACTTTCTCTTGTGCTTGTGTGGTTTTCGGCAAGAGCTCCGGCTGTTTCAATGATTAGAGGACTTTCTTCTTTCTTCTTGTCTAGGATTGTTTATGGGTTTGGATGTAGGAGTGTAATTTTATCTAATGATAATTGTAGTTGTTGTATGTGTTGCCTGTTGTTTGGGCTCTTGAATCCCTTTTGTGGGCAAAGTTTCCGGGGATTTTAAGGTGTTTCCGCCGGTTTGAATCCCACCCTTCTATCTTTCAGTTTCTATAAATCAAATTCAGATGGAAAAAAAAATATAACTGGATATGATTTTTATATACAAATACACTACTGTACTCCACTGATACCAAGACCTCAGACAAAAAGGAAAGAAAAAGAAAAGAAATGATCACCATATCTCATTATCTATAATACATTTAGAAGTTTAATCCATGTTTATATGACATCTTTTTTCACTGAAATTTTCATTATATTGGAACAAAGAGCACAATCTCTGAGCATTACACCAAACTTCAGGGGCTTAATCACAACTATACCCCACTTTAGACTAATCAAAAGGCCTTATAAAATCTCATAGCACCCCAAAAATTAACCAGGTTTGACAGGAGCAGAGGCCAAACAACTTTCAATTACAAAAAAAAAACCATCCAGGTGGACCTGCAGCCACATACGAATGTAACCAAAAGAAGTTCACTAATCTGGAACTGGAAAGATGGCATGGCCAAACCGTAGGTTTGAGCAATGCCTTAACCATATCATCAAATTCACAAGCGAAAATGATCTTGTTACACTGAAGACTTCTCATAGCATCGAAAGCCCAAAGAACCGTTAGTTTTAGATTTTCCAACTCTCTAAAATTTGGCCATGCCATCCGACTATGCAATTTCACTACTCTATTTCCATCCCTCAACACCCTAGCTGTCCCTAGTAGTTCCTTTTTCCGACTCAGCTCCATGCCAATATTACATTTTAACCATCCTACTGGTGGAGGAGTCCGAACATTATCAGCCACTTGAGTAAGATTCACTTCAATCCAAAGTAATACCTAACCCAGTTGATATCTATGGCATATATAATGCTGTTAATCATGTGTGTTTCAAAAGAAAAAGATGTTGTTAATCATGCATTTCTCTACTTGTGCAAATACATGTAGTTGAAAGAATGGTAATAAAAAAATCAGCATAATAATCAGAAAAACTTGTCATACTTATAAATGAAGTGAAACCGTATTTGATCATTAGTACTTCTTAAGTTCTAACACTAATTTTCCACAATTAGATAGTTGCCATTATTGTAAAAATTAATCAACCTCTCATTAACAACTTTGATCCCCATTTCTGCTATTCTCAGTGATGCATGTATTTTTACTCTTTATGAATAAAACAATCAAAATATATTAGTATTTAGAAATAAAATAATCATACAGATGATAATATTCCTTTTTGGTCATCTACTGATGTATATTCGATTAAACTCCCAACTTCCAAATAGTACAAAGTTACGAACTAACTGACAAGTTAACCCCTAGCCCTGAGCTCCTAAAACCACTCAAGCGATCCCAAAGTTCCCAACCAATGGGTAAAAAACAAAATACAGATAGTAATATTCTTATTTTTTGGTCAAACAGATAGTAATATTCTAAATAGGCCATTTCATCAAGAACTAACTTTAAAAATGGCGCCTATAGAATATTATTTTCTGTTGACAAAAAAAAAAGAGAATATTATTACCTGTGTTTTGTTTTTTACTCAATTGGTTGGAAACTTGGTATGTTTAGACGGTTTTATATATAGTAACTCGAGACTTTGGCACTCTCACTTAAAAGAGAAAATAGTAATATGAACATGAATATGACCTATCCATATAGTTTCACGCTTGTGTTTTCCACTACGCTGGTCCTGGCGGCCTTAGCTATACGTTTCTTGAGACCCAAGAAATCAAGAGGTCAACTTCCTCCGGGCCCAGGGGGATGGCCGATCATTGGAAACTTGTTCCAAATGATCATGAACCGGCCGGCTCATCAGTGGATCCACCGCGTCATGGAAGCTATGAAAACGGAGATAGCTTGCTTCCGTTTTGCCGGCGTCCATGTCATCATCGTAACCTCAAGCGAGATTGCCCGAGAAGTGCTTAGGGAAAAGGACACGGCTCTCGCAGACAGAGCTGAGGCATACTCGATCAAACTCATAAGTCACGGCTACAACGGCGTTAGTTTCTCTTCCTACGGTGAGCGATGTAGATTATGGAATGTGAGTCTTATTAGATGTAAACAAGTTACAATATATAGCTAACTAAGGAGCCTAGTCTAGGTTAATATCATTTACATTATAACCCTTTCCATATATACATATGATCCTCTATACGCCCCCTCAAGATGGAGGTACTCTTGTGACTCCAATCTTGGATACAGCTATGATGAACTGTTGGCGACTGAGTGGCTTTGTGAGTGCATCGGCCAATTGATCTCTAGTTGAAATGTGAGATACTCGGACCATTCCCAGCTGAATAATGCTTCTAATAAAGTGATAGTCGATCACAATATGTTTCATTCGTGAGTGAAAAACAGGATTTGCACACAGGTAGGTAGCTCCAATATTATCGCAGTAGATAACCGGAGCAACTGGCAGCTTAACGCCTAGTTCCTGCAGCAACGAGCAAATCCAACGAACTTCTGATGCAGTGTTGGCAACAGCTCGATATTCCGCTTCTGTTGAAGATCGAGCAACTCCATTCTGCTTCTTTGAAGACCATGAAACCGGTGTAGACCCAAGATATATCACATACGCGTTGGTTGATACGTAATCATCACTGTCCCCTGCCCAGACAGCGTCTGTAAAGGCATGAAGAGTAAGAGGAGATCCAACTTTCATATAAATCCCATGACTCGTCGTCCCTGCCAGATACCGTAACACTCTTTTCGCTGCTTGCCAATGATTTTCGGTTGGCTTGTGCATGAATTGAGACAACCTATTGACAGCAAAAGAGATATCAGGTCTAGTGAACGCAAGATATTGGAGACTCCCAACAATCGATCTGTACTGTGACACATCAGCAAGAAGAGAGCTATCATTCAGCTTGAGTTTTGGTGTTGTCTGCATCGGTGTTGAAACGGTTTTGGCATCCAGCATGTTGGTTCGAGTCAGCAAGTCGAGTATGTACCGTCTCTGCATCAGATGAAGACCCCTCCGAGAACGTGTGACTTCGATACCCAAGAAATAATGTAAGTCTACTGGATCTTTGATGGAGAATCTTTGCGTCAAAGATGTGAGAACAGAGGCAACATGTTGAGAATCACTTCCAGTAACCACTATATCATCAACATACACGAGAATGTATGTGTGATGTCGGCCAGACATGTGTGTGAAGAGAGACGTGTCTGCCAAGGAATTCTGGAAACCAATGTCGAGCAGGTGTTGTTTGAGAGACATATACCAAGCACGCGGAGCTTGCTTCAGACCATATATGGGTTTCTTGAGACGACACACATGATCAGGTCTATCACGATCAACAAATCCTGGAGGTTGAGTCATGTAAACCTCCTCTTGAAGTTCGCCTTGAAGAAACGCATTATTAACGTCCAACTGCTTAATCTGCCATCCTCTGTTCACTGCAATGTCTAGAACCAGTAGTATTGTTGTCGACTTGATAACCGGACTGAAGGTTTCGCCATAATCAATTCTGTGTTGTTGGGTGTTGCCGCGTGCGACAAGACGAGCCTTCGGTCGTTCTTCTTCTCCATTCGGTAGATACTTTGTTGTGTATATCCAGCGACAACTCACAAGATTCTGAGACGGATGAGCTGGAACCAATTCCCAAGTTTGGTACTTGATTTGAGCATCGTATTCTGTTGACATTGCTCTTCGCCACTTCTCGTCTTTAAGAGCTTGAGCAACACTAAGAGGCTCTGGATTCGGATACTGTCTGGAAACAGTCAGACTGAACTTCGTTTTTGGCTTCACGATCTTATTCTTTGCTCTTGTTTGCATTGGGTGTCGATTCTGAAGTTGTTCCTGGTTTCCGGTGGATGAAGGATTTTGGTGGTTTTGGGTTGTTTGGGAATTTGTCGGTGACTGATTTTCTGGTTCACTGGTTTGAATCACAGGGCTTGGAAGATTGGATATGGGTTGAGTTGTCTCTTGGGTTTGGTTTTCATTTATTTGGTGAGTTGGCTGGGCCTGGGGTGGAGGCCCATTTTGATTTGGAGCAGTGGGCTCAGAATTTGAAGAGGAAGAAGAAGAAGGAGATGAAGTTGTCGAAGACGATACCTGAGTTTGTTGCGGCAAGGTGAGAGACGGTGATGATGACGGGTGAGGATCCAAGCACGGGGAGGGAACCGGAGTGAGCGTCGGCGGTTTCTGAATCGGAACCTGAGAGGCATGAGGACGAGGATCTGTACTCGAAGGTGTCTCTTCCTCGGACCGTACCTCTTCTGAGTTTGATGAAACCATCGAGAATGGAAAGATTGTTTCCTCAAACGTGACGTGTCGAGATGTGTAAATCCGTCCAGTCGGTTCATGAAGACACAGGTAAGCGCTTTGACTTGTAGAGTAGCCCAGAAACACACAAGCTTTCGAACGATCATCTAACTTGTGTTGGTTGTAAGGTCTTAACCAGGGAAAGCACCGGCAACCAAAGACTCGAAGTCTTGTGTAATTCGGAGGTTTCTTGAAGAGTCTCTGATATGGTGAATCATAATCGAGATTAGGAGTAGGCAGGCGATTGATCAGGTAGATTGCGGCTGCAAACGCGAAAGTCCAGTATGTCTTGGGCATCGATGCTTGAGACATGAGAGTGAGTCCAGTCTCAACGACATGCCTATGCTTCCTTTCTGCAACACCATTGTGCTCAGGGGTATGAGGAGGTGATGTAAGATGAGAAATCCCCTGACTTTGAAGGTATGCTCTTAATGCTATGAACTCCCCACCATTATCAGAGAATAGTGTTCCAATTCTTGTTTGAAACCGGTTCTCCACCAACTGTTTGTAGGCTACAAAAATCTCCTTGACTTGGGATTTTAATTTTAGAGGATAAAGCCAAGTATATTTAGTGTAATGGTCAACTAGAATAAGATAGTATTTGAACTGATCAGTAGATAAAATGGGAGATGACCAAACATCAGAGAAAACAACCTCAAGTGGTCTTGTAGAGGTGATACTTGAAATAGAAAAAGAAAGTTTATGACTTTTATTGATCAAGCAATCCGAACAAGACATAGTCTTAGAAGATAATGAAGAAATAGGAAGAGAAAACTTGGAGATTGTTTTATTGAGAATAGAAATAGAGGGATGACCCAAACGAGAATGCCAAGAAGATAGTGTAGCCTTAAGTGATGGAGACGTAAACATGGCCTTCGGTACAGATGTAAGCGTTGGCCATTCATACAGTTTCTCTTTAACTCTGCCTTGGATCAACTGGGTCCCCATGCTCAGATCCTTCACCTGAAAAGAGGAAGGAAAGAATTCGACGGAGACTTGATTAGTATTACACAAACCATGAACTGATATGAGATTCTTATGTATGTTTGGCACACATAAAGTATCATGTAGCTTGAGAGACTTAGTATGAGAAGGAAGTGTAACAGAACCAGTGTGTGTAATAGGTTGATTAGACCCATCTGCAATCACCACTGTCTCACCTCCTTCGTATTGTTGGTGCAGGGAAAGGTTGTTCAAGTCAGACGTGATGTGGTGCGTAGCCCCACTATCGAGTAACCAGTTGTTCGCTGTGTATGGAGTCGCAGCTGCTACATTCGCCCGTGGTTGCCAAGGTGTGAAAGGAGACTGCTGCGCCGTTGCTTGATAGCTTTGGAGTTGAGGACATCTCTTGGCTCCATGCCCTTGAGTTCCACAGATTTGACACTTACCAATGTAAGGTCTCTGTCCACGAGGTTGTTGCCGTTGTGAGTTCATGGTATCAGAGCCGTCGCTCCTAAAAACCTAAATTTTTCAACACTTCTCTTCTATCTTACGACAAAACAATGGCGTCTCCAGCCCTTTCTGATGTTATCACCACCAACCCACAAACACTCCTCAACATTAACATGTCCAATGTTTCGAAATTGACAGCTACAAATTACCTCATGTGGAATCTTCAAGTTCATGCCTTAGTAGATGGTTATGGTTTCATTGGCCATCTCGATGGATCTGCGGTGGTTCCCCCTCCGACAGTCACTACTGGTGATGAAACAACGGTCAATCCTGACTACACGCTCTGGAAACGTCAAGATCGGTTGATCTACAGTGGTCTTCTTGGAGCAATCACTCTGCCTATTCAGCCGCTTGTCTCGCGTGCGACGACGGCTGCTCAAGTGTGGGAAACGCTGGCTTCCACATATGCCAAGCCTAGCCGCGCCCACATCAAGAACCTGCAAAACCAACTCAAGTATTGGAAGAAGGAAACCAAGACAATCAATGACTATGTCCAAGGAGTAACTACAAGGCTTGATCAACTTGCCATTCTTGGAAAGCCAATGGATCATGAGGATCAGATTGATGCGATTTTGGAGGGACTCCCTGAAGAGTATAAGACAGTTGTTGAACAGATTGAAGGACGTGAGGTACCTCCATCAATTCCTGAACTCCATGAGAAGCTACTTCATCATGAAGCTAAGCTTTCATCCATGACACCAGCTGCGATTCTTCCTGTGTCTGCGAACCTGGTGCACCAAAAGAGCTCTCATGGTAACTTCAACAACAACAAGAATAAGAGTTCCAACAACTACTACAACCCTCAGCCAAAGTCATCGTTCAACAACAATAACATGGTATCAGAGCCCGATCCGAACAATCCAACCCGATCCATTATCGATCCAGCCCAAAGATGGCCCATCGATCCTTGCCCAAGCATTCCAAGATTGACGCTCAAGGAGCCATCATCTCGAGGGGGCGTATTAGGGACAAATGTCCTACATCGGGTATTGGTAGGGATCCTTAGTAGTATATAAGATAGATGGACTCCTCCACTTATAACCAATTGGTTTTAGGTTGGAAGTCCATCTAGCTTAACAAGCGATGGAAGCTAGCGAAGAAAGTGATGGTCACCAAACTATTGTCTTCCGCGACTCTTAACAAGACTATCGGTGATAGAACAGTAGAAGCTGATAACATTGTCACGTATGTGTACAATATATGCCAATCAGGGTCTGTGACGAAGCTGGTTAACGTGAGGGATGTCGCCTTAACATACAGCCACGCCGTGATGATGAGGATGCTGTTTGGCCAGAGACATTTTGATAAACCGGCCAAGGATGGCGGTCTCGGGCCGAAAGAAAAAGAGCACGTGGACGCAGTATATCGAGCTCTTGATTGTTTATTCGGCTTCAGTGTAGCAGACTACCTCCCTTTTCTTAGAGGATGGAATGTGGAGGGTGAGGAGAAGGATGTTAGAGAAGCGGTTGATATTATCAACAGGTGCAACGACCCGATCATCCGCGAGAGAATGCATTTGTGGAGGGAGAAAGGCGGAAAAGAGACGGAAGAAGATTGTCTCGATATTCTAATCACGCAAAAAGATGATCAAGGAATGTATTTATTCACATTTGAGGAGATTAGAGCTCAGTGCAAGGTAAGAATTGTTTTTAAAATAAAAAATTAGCGTGGAGATGTATTATATATACTACCATGCATCCCATATGTAGGATGTCAATGTTGCAACTATGGACAATACAATGAATACTGTGGAGTGGACGATAGGGGAGATGTTGAATCATCAAGAGATTCTTGAGAAAGCGACAAAAGAATTGAACACTGTAGTTGGCAAAGACAGACTTATCCAGGAATCAGACATACCACAACTTAACTACATCAAAGCTTGTTGCAGAGAATCTTTCCGGCTTCACCCACCTAATGCATTTTGGCCTCCTCATGGAGCCCGAGAAGATACTACTCTTGCTGGTTATTTTGTTCCCAAAGGTAAAAAAAATTCATATTTATTGTATTAATATGGAGAAATTAATTTATTAAATATAGGTTTCAATCGGTGACGACATAAACAAATATGATGATTATCAAATTTTATACCTAGAAATTAAATTTAGTCAAATTATTTACACATGGATCATACTCTAGTTCTCTAACTTTCGCTTGTTTAAAAGAATCTATGAATAATTTTTTCTCTTTATAATTTTATGAAGAACAAATTGAACAAAAATTCCTATTTTCTTATTTATTCAATTCTTCAAGTGAATTTCTGTCCATTATTTTGTTTTCGTTTTTCCTTAAACATGTAGTCGCGAATCCAAAAAAAAAAAAAAATATATATATATATATACAGGGGCGGAGGCATGTTGACCCCACTTGATTTTAGTTATGTAAAGTGTTTTATCCAAATTTATAATATTGACCCCTGTACAAATTTCCAAATGACCCCTATGTTTTGTGATGTTCTTGTTACTTCAACCAAAAAAAAAAATTCTTTCATCTTAGTTTTAAATAAACTCAAATAAGTAATTTTAGCTACATAAAATAGATTTCTAAATAAAATAAAATATCATGTATTTATATTTATTTCCCTTTTATGTATTCTTAAAATTAATATTAATGATATATATTTATCTTTTTAGATAAATTATCATAGTTTTGATGAGTTCAAATATATTTAAAAAACTATCCTTTGATTCATATTCATAGCTTTGGCGATTTTAAATATATTTAAAAATAATTCTTTTATTCAGATATTAATATAAAATGGGCAAAATAATAATTTATATAACATTAATAGATGATATTTAAATATCAGTTTATTTAAACTAAATTGTCAATTCTAATTATGAAATTTAACTCTAAATCAGTGTTAGCTTTTCAATAATGGTAACAAATTTTAAATTTTAAAATCATATATAATTATTATCAAAATATTATTTTATATATTATTATTTTAATACTTTAAAATATAAGACCGACCCCAATTCACAAATTTTCTGGCTCCGCCAGTGTATATATAGAGGTTAATCTAGGGCCTAGGGAGGTCTTGCTTAACTTCTGTCAAACAGTTTATTACATAGAGTATTCTAAAAGAATACAAACGAACATAATATGACGTGGTTATATATGTTAAATTGCAACGACAGGTAGTCAAATTCTTGTTAGCCGTCCAGGACTTGGTCGGAACCCTAAGACATGGGAGAAACCTGACGCGTTCAAGCCAGAGCGACACCTTGTTGATCATTCTAGGGACTCAGTGGATGTGACTCTTATGGAGCCTGACATGGGTTTCGTGGTATTCGGCACCGGTCGGCGTGGCTGCGCAGGTCCTAAGCTTGGGACAACAATGATCGTCATGTTGTTAGCTAGGCTTCTCCAAGGGTTCGAATGGACTCTCCCACCAGGTGCAAGCCAAGTCGAGCTCATTTCCGCTAATACCAACTTGTTCATGGCCAAGCCTCTACTTGCATCTGCGAAACCTAGGTTGGCTCCTGGTTTATATCCGCAAATTCTGATCTAAGAGCATCTCTAATCTTTTTTTTTGTAAAATAAAGTATAGAGTAAAAATATTCCAATAATATTCTATTTTTCACTCTATTATTCTGTTTTTAATATTATTTTATTTTTTAATTCCAAAATAGAATATCATTGGAGTAGAATCAACTATATTATAGAGTTTATTATATAATCACTCTATTTTAAAAAATAAAGTAAAATATTGGAAATGGTTTAAGATTTTGAATGATGCTTTTGGTACCAGGATACATATGTATGAAGTAAAATAAGGTTGATTTCCAGCCAAAATTTCTCATAGTTTTAATGAAAACTCTGATGACTTTTCTTTTATTACGTACCTTTCGATTTTCATTGTCCTTGTTGTGTGTTTTCAATTCGATTTATGTTGTCATACCTATTAGAGCATCGGCAACAGATAGTTTCTTCCCACAAAACACTGCAGATAGTTGAATCTATAGATAGAGCCAAATGTTTGTTAAAGTTCAATCCATGTTTTTTGTGGCAACTACAATTGAAACTATGCTTATTTTTTTAAGAATAGAAATGTTATCGCGACCATTTTTCTTTTGCTATACTCTTTTGCCAAATTGGTCAAATTCTATAGAATGCAAAAACATTTAAAATGTATTCATTAAAATATACAGCTACGGAGAAAAAAGTTTATAGGTTTCTCTGCCTATAAGTTAAAGAGCGGGAGGCATCATCAATTCATTATCATTTAATGTTCTCACGATAGATATGATCTCAATTTACGTTTGTGAAATTTATAGATTCATTTACTGTGAAGATTTCATGCAGATCCAATCTTTGAATATCTTGCAGTGCTAGAAACGGCTTCCACAGCTTAGCACCTATAGTTAAACTGGACCACCCTACACTCCTCTCTAGTATACACCAATCTAGCATCATTCCTTATCAATAATAAAAAAAAATATTTGTTTTGTGTATTGATATACGTACTCCAAATACAAGCCTATCCCATTTATTTTTGTTATCAAAATGTAGATGAGATATTGTGTGTAACAAATTTTATTTTCTAAATTTCATTCATCTTATTTTCATTACTAAACAAATTTTAGTTCGTAGAATTGAATAAGAACTACATATATAGACACTTACAATAAGATGTAACCTTTTAATGGCTCCTTTCAATGAGATATTCCAAAAATTTAAATAGTTTTCTTGTCGACTTTTGAGCTCTTTCTTCTTTATGATTTTTGTTTAGCTACATGCAGCTCAATATGTGCAACAAATAACAACTACAGGTCATAATAGTTGACAAAAGAATATGATCAGATAAAAAAATAACTCTTGCAAAAGTTAGAAGAACAAAAAAAGACTTCATAACATCATCATAAATAGGATAAAATCCGCGCCTTGCGCGGAATGAGATTAATATTACATAGTCAATTTAAAATAATTTACATTATATATAGTTAGTAACTTGATAAATATAAATATTGCATACTATGATTAATTTTTTTGTGCTAAAATATCATATATTTTAATGTATATTTTTGGTGCTAACAAAACTATGGGCTGGTGTGTTTGTGGTGTTAATAAATATAATATATTATATTGTATATTTTCTGTATATATTTAAATTGGATTACACATTAATCTATGTATGTAATTAATTTTATACGTTTTGCATAAAAATTAAAGTTTTCCCAATCTTTAATATGTCGTATAATATGTAAAACACATGTAAAAATTGATAAATAATAATAGTTAATCATATTTTGCATGATGTGTTTATCGTAAAAATAATTGAAAACAAACTGAATAGAGATGCCACTCAGCCAACATGGTTAGTTATTCCGCCTATTTACTGAGAATCTCTGCTATCATTTTAATAATTGGGGACTGGTTAGTGTAAGATTTATGTGTTGGTTAGTGTTACACTTAGAAAGTAGTAGTATAATTGTATGGGTACTGAATAAAAATATTTTATTTCGTAGAATATTCTTTTAAAACATATAGAAAAGACATTGTGAAATGCATATAAAAAAAACAGAGGATGCTCTGAAACAAACTTTAAGTTTCACATTCAAAATAAGGATATCAGCTTACTTCAACTCCCTTGCAATACCTTCAATATGGGTTTCTTGGAATCCTGAAAAGTTATAGATAACAGACCGTTACTAAATTTAGTGAAGAAATACTATACACAATCACACTTCCTCGGTTAAGAAATATGGAAGATTGTAGTACCTCATACGGAACGCATGGATTTCCGGAATCACACTTCCTCGGTTGATCGATAAGAACCACTTGAATGGGTTACCGTGAAGTTAATGAGGATTTTTGTTTCTCCCTGCTGCAGCACATGGTAAAACTTTCTCACTTCATCTTTCTTCACGGTTCCAAGAATCTTATCACCCTAGTCAAGATGAACATATAATAGTAAGAAACATCGAAATGAGACTATAATAGAAGTTTATAAGCAACATAAGATTTGATAGAAACGTACTTTAGAATCCACAAAGACCATCTCAATAGTCTCACCACCGGCAGCTGAATACTGCCTCTACAGCCGAATGATTTTAACCTTAACCCTCCACATTGACTTGAAAGGCTTCAGCTCAGAGATATTGTTCATCGCAGCCATCTTGTTATTTTTCTGTTTTTTGCTTTGCTTTAGTGAATGATGAAATGATTAACATTTATATGTACTTATATAGCATTAAAATACATGACTTAATGAGAATATATGCGTAATCGTTGGTAATTAAGATACATAATTAGCTTGCCAATCAATTAGAATCGATGCATAATATATTCTCAGCTTACCATATATAGATCATCGATGTAATATTCTCTTTAAATGTCGGTCAAACTTGAGGAATCAACGTAAAATTTTACCATATATAAAAGATATTGTGTCCTATAAATATCTAATTCATCAAATCAGTATATATAGACTAACCTAAATTTAAAAAAAAAAAAAGGCAAGCACGATGGTATTTAATATACGTACCCATGCAAGTTATCAGGGTAGATACATTCTTATATTAATTGCATAAACCATCATTCCATATAATATTCCCAAATTAAAGACAATGATTTAAATTATACTAATACGGTTTACGGTTCAAACTATTAGAACCATGGTTGTTGTCCTTTTTGTAAAAAACCAAGTTGTAAGATAATATAACCGACCAGTTTCAAATTTAAATATTTATATTTATATAATATATAATGACAAATATTTATATAACGACCTGTAAGATAATATAACCGAGAAGTTTCAAGTTTAAATATTTATATTTATATTTATATAATATATAATGACAAATATTTATATAACGACAAAATTTTGTAGTAATGTTAATTTCACAAAAGACAATATACAGGGTTCGATGAATGTTACAACATATATAAGATTAGACATTGTTCTTTACATATAGTCGATGGGTATAATAGTTTGAACCCCTTGATAGTTTATCTTATACGTAATATCATTTTCTTATATAATCATTTTCTTATATAATCATTTTCTTATATAATCATTTTCTTATATAATCATTTTCTTATATAATCATTTTCTTATATAATCATTTTCTTATATAATCATTTTCTTATATAATCATTTTCTTATATAATCATTTTCTTATATAATCATTTTCTTATATAATCATTTTCTTATATAATCATTTTCTTATATAATCATTTTCTTATATAATCATTTTCTTATATAATCATTTTCTTATATAATCATTTTCTTATATAATCATTTTCTTATATAATCATTTTCTTATATAATCATTTTCTTATATAATCATTTTCTTATATAATCATTTTCTTATATAATCATTTTCTTATATAATCATTTTCTTATATAATCATTTTCTTATATAATCATTTTCTTATATAATCATTTTCTTATATAATCATTTTCTTATATAATCATTTTCTTATATAATCATTTTCTTATATAATCATTTTCTTATATAATCATTTTCTTATATA